>VMDO01015902.1:0-16165 GCA_007922755.1 Pedetes capensis
GGTGTGTGATATTAATGATATTGTCCGATAGTTTGCACATTCAGTCGGATCCCCTTTTTTGGGAATAGGCACAAATATGGATCTCTTCCAGTCAGTTGGCCAAGTAGCAGTTTTCCCAATCTATTGGCATAAACATGTTAACACCTCCAGTGCTGCATCTGTTTGTTGAAACATCTCTATTGATAGCCCATCAATTCCTGGAGCTTTGTGTTTCGCCAGTTCTTCAAGGCAGCTTCCACTTCGACCTTCAACACCATTGGTTCCTCTTAATATGCAACCTCTTGGAATGGTTGGTCATCTACCAATTCTTTCTTGTATAATGACTCTGTGTATTCTTCCCATGTTCTTTTGATGTTTTCTGCATCATTTAATATTTTCCCTGTAGAATCTTTCACTACTGCCACTTGAGGCTTGAATTTTTTCTTCACTTCCTTAAGCTTGAGAAACACAGAGTGTGTTCTTCCCTTTTGGTTTTCTGCCTCCAGCTCCTTGCACATGTCATTATAATATTTGTTTTTGTCTTCTCAAGCTGCCTTCGAAATCTTCTGTTTAGTTCCTTAAGTTCATCATGTCTTCCTTTTGCTTTAGCTGCTCTGACGTTCAAGGGCAAGGTCCAGTGTCTCTTTTGACATGTAATTTGGTCTTTTCTTTTTTTCTTGTCTTTTTAAGAACTTTTTGCTTCTACATATGCATTTAATTTTGAAAAGTGACATCATGAAATCTTGTAGAAAAGTTACTTGCTGAAAACTCTAATGGCTGAGATTCAAGTTACAGAATAAAGATGCTTTAAGTAAATGGTAGAACATATAGGGTTTGCATGGAAGGAGAAAATAATATATTTACCTAGTCATTGATGTCATGATCTGGCTTATGTTTTCATGGTCTATTAATCAATAACTATTGGAGCTTTTGCTATATAATGTATCAAAATAAATTTATTTTGAAATATGGGAACTGTAGTTTAGGACACCATTTTCCAATTAAATCTAGAAATATTTACATGGTATCTAGCTTGTGGTTTAGAGGAAACTTAAAAAACCTCAATAAAGTTCATTTCTTCCAGGAACATATAACATAGCAAGGAAAAAGTTCAGAGTAAATATATTACATTATTTAAATGCAAACATTAAATTACAATTAAAGCATTTTTGTACTATATATAGTAATAAAAGTAGCTGTTTTTTTAAGTATTTAGCCCAGTGAATCACTTTGTGATAATATTTCCTTTCCAGGTTCAAAGTGGGACTAAATTTATCTTGTTTTCTCAACATCAAATTTAGGTAAGGGCAATTATCACCCTAACTCATCCATTAGTACATTGACGTTCCGAGGAGATAAGCAACATGCCTGAGCCCATTTATTTCATAGCCAATGAAATCTGCCTTCCTTCCAGTCTCATAAAATGTTGTCCTAAACTGTCTTATAAATCCCAGAAGGGGTCTAAAGACCCTGGATTAAGAGAAGTGAGATTATCTCAAGTATTGTTTGAAAAGTCTGCAATAGTGGTCTGGAAATAGAATACACACACACACACACACACACACACACACACACACACACACATATTCCTATTTCTTTGTCAAAGGCAACTCCAATAAAGTTTTGTCATTTACCTATTCTACTAAATATACATTACTAGAATTTTCTCTTTATTATTTTCAACTGAATTATAAATAGTAGCTTCATTCTTGTCATTAAGAAGTAAAAACAAGTACAGATGAAAAAAATTAAACCTTTTTTATGTTGCATAAAAAGTATATTATGTAAGTGATGTAGTTGAACCATTTTAATGTATTATTTACAGTGTTTCCAGACCTATCTTTTTTAACTAAGTCAAAATTTGTGATGTGAAAATTATTATTCATTTGATTCTTCTCTTTAAATTATAGTTTATATTGTTGAAGGCATGCATGGATTATTAAGTGCACATTGTTTATAGTTAAATGATTTGCTGATGTTCATCTATTGTTCCCTGTTGGAAGATACTCCAATGGTGAAAACAAAATCTCTGCTGTTTGTTTAATTGTGCTCCAGGGTAGAGATGAGAATGTATCCAGGAATGAGAGAACATCAGCTTTAATAAGCATACAATGCAATTTAACAGTTCATAAAACAGTAAAATTTAGTCCTGGACTGAGAGATTTATTAAATTTCACTTGGCAAAATGGAGTATGGTATATAGGAGGAAGTGAGAATTAAGTGAAATGATTTCAGGGGTAATAGATTTTATTACCTGATAAAGTGGAGAAATCAGTCTTTTTTTCTTAAAGCTATTTCTTCTTAATTCATTCTTTGGAAATAATTGTCTTGCATAGGAAGGTTTTTTGGAAGCAAAGTAAATAAATTGGAAACTACTAAATGCTTTTGTTTAAATTTGATTAATTTCAAAAGAGTAAAATGATTCCACTAAAATCATATTGTGATTATGATTAAACTATTTTAAACCTTAAGTTAAAATATTTTATGTTTTGGCAGAATTGACTAATTTTCTTTCTTTTTTTCTCTTCTTCTTCTCCTCCTCCTCCTCCTCCTCCTCCTCCTCCTCCTCCTCCTCCTCCTTCTTCTTCTTCTTCTTCTTCTTCTTCTTCTTCTTTTTCTTTTTTTGGTGTTGAACAGAGGGCCTCATGCTTTGCAAATGCTGGACCACTGAGCTGCACCCCAGCCCATTTTTTTTAGTTTTTGAGACAGGCTCTTGCTAAATTATACAGACTGCGTTTGATATAGAACTTGGGATCCTCCTGCCTCTGCCTCCTGAGTTGGTGGGATTACAGTCATGCGCCACCATGCCTGGCTTCAATTTTCTTCTTTTTAATATCCACTTGATATTCTCCCTGTCTAAATGATATTTGAAAACAACGGAGTTTCAGATCATTTTGGTTTAACCTATGAAATAGCAAGTTAAAAAAATCTTAGACATATTTTCTGTGTTTACACTAATTGATTCAATTTAAGCTTTATCAGAAATGGTCAACACTCTATTTTTAAAGTGTATTCTTATTTCTTTACATTCCATGTTATTTAAGGAAGTGTTAGATAGTTTGAATATGCTATTAAAAAGTATAAGTAACATCCATAATATTTCCTCAAATTTAATACCTAAAACTTTCATGTTTTTCATTTTTTGGAGTAGCAAAAAATATTTTAAAAAGATATATTCTCTGAAGCTAGAAATCTCTTGATTTGCATCACAAAACAATAGTAACACACAAGTTTATAGAATTAACTACATCATTGTTATTATTTGAGACCTATTATATCCTCCTGCAAGAAACAGGGCAGGTATTATTACCCCTATTATATAGCTGAGGAAGATGGGTTTGGGGAAGATTATGATTTAATATGGGACATATCACTCTTAAATGCAAAAAGAATTTGGTATTAGTCATTTGAGTTTAAGTCATTAAAATACCATTAATGTCTTAGCTGAATACTTAATAGCAACAGTTACTGAGTTTTTTATTGTTTAGGTTTTTTTTTTTTTATAATTTGAAGAATTTTATTCCAGAGTCATAATTATATTTGTAATTATTTAACATCCATGAACAATTCCAATAATTTTTTTTTCTATTAAAATAAGGCTTGTCTTTTAGTAATCCCTAGCTGGATAACTGGGCTGGGATTTGGCTCAGTTGGTAGAGGGCTGCTCTGCAGTCTCTGAGGTCCAAAGTTTGATTTCCAGCACCACAAAACTGGGAGAAGGATGTGGCAATCTACTCCCAAGGTAATCCAGAAATGGTCAGCCATTGAAAACTCTATGAGGGTCGCTATGAGTTGGACATGACTCAATGGCACCTAACAACAACAACAGCTGGATAACTATAGCACTTTATTTTATTTTATTTTTAAATACATTTTAAAATGTTTAACATTACTGAAGTGGCCAGAATTTAGCTGAATCAGTAGAGTGCTGCTCTGAGCTTTCTGAGGCCCTGGGTTCGATCCTCAGCAACACAAAAATGAGAGAAGGACCTGGCAACCCACTACCAACACAATTCCAAAACAACCAGCCTTTGAAAACCCTATGAATAGCAGAGAATCACTGACATAGTGCTGGACATGGCACAGTGCCAGGGAATGTTTTATCTATTGTGCATAGAGTTACTATGAGTTTGACCTAACTTGATGGCTCCTAACAACAGTAAGAACAAAACACTTTTGAATGGTGATATAACTGTGAAAATTTTTATAAGCTACCTAAATATTAATTCAGTGATATTTAATTACATATATGTGAAATTTAAACTTTACATATCCTAATGTTAACATAAACTGTGCCCCTTTAGCTGTGTGCAATATTATTTTCAGATATTTGCTTAGAGGGTACAATTTATGAAAAGTTACTATTCAGATACAAAATCTTTTTTATCTTTTAGTCATTTTAGTCATGTGTTTTACATCATTTATACAGTATCTGTCTTATTAGAGATACTTCTTGTTGAGTGCTGTCAGGTCAGATCTTACTCATAGTGACCCTTTGCACAACAAAATAAAACACTACCCAAAACACTGTGCCATACATAAAAATCTTTTTATGTTTGATCCCAATGTTGCAGTCACTATGTCTCTTCTCATTTTGAGTTGTGCCATATCAGCAAATGGAAATCTCAAGGGATATACTCCATTCTTGTCATTAGGGTCGACTCTACTTTGAGGAGGCCTCACTTTCCCAGTTGTTTCTTGAATGCCTTCGAGCCTGGTGGGCTCCTTTTTGTTTTTTTTTGTTTTTTTTTTGGCACTATAATTGATAGTGCTTCTCTGCTATTCATATGGCTTTCAATGGCTGTTTTGGGGGTGGGCTTCCAGATCCTTTGCCCTATTCTGTCTTATTCTGGAAGTTCAGCTGAAATCTGTCCACCGTGGTTGGCCCTTCTGGTATCTGAAATACTGCTGGCATAGCTTTCAGCATGAGAGCAACTTGCAAGCCCCCACAGAATGACAAGCTGGCAGACATGGGGGTAGCTGTTGATAGATGGCATAAAGTCTCAGTGATACTTTAGTAATGAAACTCTACATAACTGTGCAAAGATAGTTAAATGCCCCCAAGAATTTACATACTGTTTTTTTTTTATTATTCCATTTAGAAAGATCGTAGGGAGGACTGCTAGTCACAGTATTTTCAAACACCCCTGCACATAGTAATAGTCTCTAACGCCATTGGTACTGTACTCCGTGGCTATAAATGGAAATTTTGGATTGCTGGGTAGTCTTTTTGGTTATGTCTGGTACTGAGTACTGATAAAGGAAAATAAAGGGCAATGGGAAGATTTATAGTTCTCATTTATAGCTATGTGACTCCAATGACTTATCTGTCTTTCCTATCTTTTTTTTTTCCAAGCAGCTATTTAGGTTTAAAACAGGTTCTCAAGAGGCAAAAACAACTGACCCATTAGCAAAAAAAGTGTTGAGCAAAAAAAGTTTTGTAATTGTGGCCTTTTCACTTTCCAGAGTTCATGATGCTACATGAGCTCTGTCTCTGTTGGTTATGCTTTTAGATTTCCCACATCATTCTGGAATATTCCTTTCCTGATTATAATGTCAGCAAAGTTTATATTTTAATTATTCACTAGAATAGGATCTTTTAAACTTTCACCTTTCTTCAAACTGATAGTACAAACTTTTCTGGACAGGACATTTCAGGATTACATTTTTAACAAAACCAAACACAAAAGTTTTACCTAATCAATCTTTAAATGCCCAGTTTCAAAAAAATTAGGTTCTTCCTAATCTACCTCAAAGTAAGAGGGGATAAGTTTAGCTCTTGTTTGCCACCAAACTAGGTATCTAGGTGACAAGATAAGCTCTTCCCTGGCCCAATTTGATAAATGAGTTAGTTTAAAATGGTGTCATCAGGTGTATTCCTTGACAGGGTTTGAAGTTCATCCAGATTCAAGATGCTAATTAAAGCTTTCTTGTTTAGTTAACATTCAGCTGAAAGGTATGGATGTCAGTTGAGTCAGTTTCAGATACCCATTAGGTTAGTCTAGAAACAAAGTGACCATCTAAATGTAATGTTTTCAATACACCATACACACACACACACACACACAACATATATATATATATATATATATATATATATATATATATATATATATATGATGTTAATTTCTTTCTATTAAGAAAGATTGGAGAAGACATATGCATATATATATATATATATATATATATATATACATACACACACACACACACACACACATATATATATATATATACATACATATGTCATGTAGATGTTTGCCTGAGAAACTTCATGCCTAATTCATTAGACTTAAAGAGCTCATTTTTACTGTATCTCCCTGAGAATGAGACTCTGGTCTCAGCAGCAGGTAGAGATCTCAGGGCCGTCTACAGGCGGCTGCAGTGCCAGGAAGAATCAGGCTGGGTGTTCCTTGGAGACGCTCATGTACAAATGAAACAATGTTTCAAAGAACATCAAGGCCATCCTCTAGAGGAACAAGAATGACAAAAGGACAATGTGCTGATCGAGGGTCTTGGCAGAAAATCAAAGGGGCTGTTCTAACCGCTTTGATTTAGTGACAGTGTGGTAAGAACATTGGTGTCCCAGGATTTGTTTTTAACAACTGAATGATTCCCTGAACACCAAAGCTCTGGGCCTGTGTAATTGCCCTAATTCACTCAGTCCTGAAGCTGAAGTTTCTAGAAATGAAATATTGGTCTTAGTCACTGCTATTTGCTGGTGTCTGAATAAGCCACATCAAATAAATGGCTATTTAAATGTATTATAAATGTTTTGTGTATCTCAGAAAACATGCATTTCTTCTCCAATCTTTCTTAATAGAAATTAACATCTTATAATTATATTTGATCTTTAACCAGCCAAAATCATCTGTCTTTTCTAATCAAATCATTCTCCTTTTAAGGGAACCATATTCACTTACTGCTATTAACTGTGTAACCAGGGGTTTTTGTTATTGTTTGGTTGGTTGGTTGGTTTTGTTATTTTGATCATTCAGGGCTTAAGACATTTGGATAGATGAAATAATATATACCTTTTATCAAAAATAAGATTCTTATCTAATTCCTCTACACCTGACTGATAAACAATTGTATCCAGGGCTAGTTTTATGTGTGTGTGAGACCTGAACAGTTGCTTAGGAACTTATCAGTAATATCTGAGCAAGAAACCAGGGATTTTTGTTTTCCACTGACTCCCTCAAATTATATAGATGCTCCTGTTCACTGTTTGACTTAGAGTCATCACTTGCCCAATTAACTAAATCCAAGAACAAAAGCAATTTTCTAATTTACTGATTTGACACTTTCTTAGTGTTACTATCATTGTCTTCTGAAAGTCCTCTGTGAGTCCTTCAAATAAAATTAGGATTTCTGGTATATGCCTTTTTATAGCACCCTGCTCCCTATTTCAATTTTAACGCTTGACACACTTTTATTTTACTCTGTCTTGGGTTGCTTACATTTTACTGGACATGAACCTCATAAAGACAGGAGCTATGTCTATCCTGCTTATGTTTATGTCTCTTACATTAGCACAGTGCCTAGTATAGGGCAGCTGAGTACTGAATGCATGTGTCCTATTTCTTTGTGTTTGTTCTGATATCCTTCTGAAGCTAAGTGTTATTATAAATATAGTGACTGTTGATGAAAACCTGACACATCATAAAGGCTATTTAATAGTTGGCATTTTTCTATGAAGAATAGTGTGATGATTCAATTATTTCATATTATATTTTAGTTTAGAGATTACTTTTATTTTACTTTTTAAAAAAGTTAACCTACTTAAGCCAGCCTGCATACCAGATATGCTCCCTAGAGAAGTCACATGAAACAGAGTCAAGACATTTTTTTCCTTTAAATGTTATGAAATCAGTCCCTTGAGTCCTCCATGAAACAGAAATTACTTTTGTAGCCTGCATTCTTGAAAATCTGCAATATCTCTGACTAGGACTCTCAGTTGGTATAATGTTGCATTGCCCTGTCTGAGGAACCAGGTTCGATCCCAAGCACCACAAAAATAGAAGGACCTAACAATCTACTCTCAAAGCAATAGCAGAACAATCAGCCATTGAAATGCCTATGAGAGTCAGTATGATTTGGACCCAACCTGACAGCACCTAACAGCAACATGAGTAAAGTGACCTTTTATTTAGAAATTAGCAGAATAGCAAATGACAAATTTGGATTTTCTTATATACTTATTGAAACTTAGTTTGTCAAAAAATACTAAGAGAAACTGGGCATTGTGGTGCATGCTTGTAATCTTAGTGAGTAGGAGGCAGTGGCAGGCAGAGGATCCCAACTTAAAGGGCAAAGACAGCCTTCATAACATAGTGAGACCCTGTGTCAAGATAAAAAATTTAAAAAGGGGTTAGAGATGCAGCTCAGTGGTAGAGTGCTTGCAAACTATCCTCATGGCCGTATGTTCAGACCTCCAGAATTCCCCCCCACACACATAAAAACGGAAAAGTGATTTTTATGTAATCCTTTTTTTTTCCCTGCATCACAAATAAACCTTAAGTTTTCAGAATATTCTGTGATTTTAGTCCCATTAAAATGCAAATGGCCTTTACAATATGATTCAGCAATTCCAGTGCCACATATATATTCATGTTGTTGTTGTTGTTAGGTGCCATGGATTTGGGTACTACTCACAGTGACCCTAAGTACAACAGAAGGAAACATTCCCTACCACTATGCCATTCCTGGCACTATTGTTAGTTCTTCTGTGCTTTTCACAGGGTTTTCAATGGTGAATTGTTTTGGGAGTGGGTTGCCAGGTCCTTCTCCCTAGCCTACAGCACCTGGTACTCCCACGCAGTCTCCCATCCAAGAACTAACCAGGCCAACCCTGCTTAACTTCTGAGATCAGGCAGGGTCAGATGCCAGGTTGCTTTGGCTGCAGAAGGATTTATTCATAGGAAATGAAATTACTATATCAAACAGACATCTGCATTCTCATGTTTATTGTGGCAGTATTCACAATGGCCAAAATATACAGTCAACCTGAATATCCATCAATGGAGAATGAGTGAATAAAGAAATTGTATACACAGTGGAATTCTATTCATCCATTCAAAGAGATGGAAATCCTGTTAAATGTGACAACATGTATGAAACTAGAGGATATTATGTTAAGCACAAAAAGCCATCTATGGAAACACAAGTACTGCATGACCTCACACACATGTAGAATCTAATAATGAATGAATGAATGAATGAATGAATGGATGACTAAATAAATTGATAAGTACTTTAAAAAATACGAATTGGTATCATAGAATGGTAGTTACTAGAAACTGAGATTTTGGAGGGAAGGAAAAATGGGAAGGTAAAAATCGAAGGACGTGTGATCATAGTTGATAGAAGGTAAGTTCAAGACACCTATGATTCAACATGGTGGCTCTATTTAAAGATGGCATAATGTATTCTCAAAAAACACCAAGAGAGATCGTTAAGGGTTTTCACCACAAAAATGAAACTATGTGAGTTAATGCATTTGGTAATTAGCTAGATTTAACCGTGTTAGAATGAATAAATTCTTAAAAATCATATTGTACATGATACATACATAACATTTTAAGTTAATAAATAAATATATTTAGAAAGTAGATAGTTCTTGATTAAAAGAACATTTTAATCTACCTTTATTTTTCATGAGGCATTGATGAGATGGAGTCAGATATCAATGTAAGACACTTTTTAATATGAAGAGTGCGTTTAAGAAAATGAAAAACAAAGACTGGCATCACTAGCATATTTACCTGATGTGCTTTTCGTACTTATTCCATTTACGCTCATCTTAACTGCTCAGTGTGTTTTGTTCCTTGCTTAGAGCAACCTAAGCAAATCAAACTTAAAAGACCTTTTTTAAAAATGAGGTAGCCATAGCAGTATGTACATCTTTCTAATAATTACTTTGAATATTTTTGAACATCTCATGATTGAAGGTTTAATAACAATGACATATCAAAAACACATGCTAATGCTGAGCTTGATGGCTCATGCTTGTAATCCCACAGACTCAGGAGGTGAAGACAGGAAGATCTCAAGTTTGAGACTAAAGGCAGTCTGTGTAGTTTAGTGAGACCCTGTCTCAAAGTAAAAAGTTAAAAAATGGCCTGGGGGTACAGCTCAGAGGTACAACTTGCAAAGCATACAAGTGCTTTGCATGGGTTCAACCCCTCATACTGCGAAAAAATCCTAGTTGGTGCAATGCTGCACCCCTATGACCCCAGCGACTCCAGAAGCTGAGTCAGGAGGATATAGAGTTCAAGGCCAGAGGCAGCCTCTGAAATTTAGCAGGATCTTGTCTGAAAATTAAAAAAAATAAAAATAATGTTGGGAGTCAAACTCAGTGGTAGAGCACTGAGGTAAAACCCCACAATTGAAGGAAAAAAGGAGAAAAAAAGAAGAAAACAACAAAATGCATCTAGACATGACATAAAATTATGAAACTGTTTTAGTTAACTACAGCATGCCTTTATGACCAAATACCTTCTGTGAGTGTTGTCCTCTAGGACTGAGCTATCAGCTAATGAATCCATTCTAGACAGAAAAACAAAATAACCACCCCCAAAAAACTGGATGTTAGTGCTATTCCAAATGAACCCCATTCTTAGGGAGGGATGCTATAATTTTATTTAATAGCTCAGGGCTTCATTTGCAGGAAACAGACACTTTGATACTTAGCAGAACAATGCTTGTAGAAAAGCTTTAAGACAATACTTGATTAATCACTTACTCCTTGTGAGGTTCATATTTAGAAAATAATTCTTCAGTGTCCTGACAGAGTGGATGTCATGGTTGGGTTTTTGTAGTTATCCAGAAGGGTTGGTTTTAGACTGATGTGGCACCCAAACATCTCTCTTGGGACTTAACTCTTACTTCTTATTGAGTTGACAGTTGAGAAGACCAAAAAACTGTAGTTTTGCTTCCAAGAAATTGGAAGTTATACAGGTAAGCAGTGAATAATATCTAGACTTCAAAAGAAATCACTGGTAATTTTAATTAGAAATTTTATTTGCTTTTAGGACATTAAATTGGTAGTTTATAGGCACAATACTTTTATACTTCTTAAATATCAAGTGTAAACAAAATTGTGGTTTATTATCTTATTTACTGTCAACCAATAATCACTTTAGCATTTTTTCTACTTAAAAAGTAAAGCACCTATACAATATAGAAATAAAAAGAAGAAAGGTAAACTTTTCTATACCACATTACCATAGTAAACATTTTGGATTTATTATAATCTCTGTCTCACTTCCTCCCTCTCTCCTTATGTATTTATGAAGATAAGATGGATACGGATATATTCAAAGTAGGGATCATTAACTTATTTCACATGTAATATGCATCTTCAGAATATTTATAACAAAATCAGTTTAGTTTTTAAAGTAATGAAGTATATCTATTAAAACTAATGTGGAATGTTCTTAAGTTAATTTTAAAGCAATTTATAATATGTCTCACCTTTGATTAACACAATAAAAATAATCACAACATCTGTGTGCATGTGTCTAGATAGATCTATGATGTTGAGAGTAATTACCTTTGAGAAAAAATTAGCTGCATGGATGATAGGCTCCAAAATATTTTACTGGATATAATTCTGTACTATTATAATGTATTAGATAAGAATATATTGTTTTGTAACATGAATATGGGAATCTTAATATACAGCTTTGTATGTCAGTAAATCTAACTCCAGGGTTTCTGTTTAGTTCAGTTGATAGAGTTCTACTCTGAGCTTTCTGAGGCCGTGAGTTCGATCCCCAGCACCATGAAACAAACAAACAAAAAAAAAACTTAAAAAAAAAAAAAGGAGAAGGACTTGGCAGCCCATTCTCAAAACAATCCCCCAAAACAATCAACCATCCAAAACCCTATGAGGATCTCTATGAGTCCGAGTCAACTTGATGGCACCTAACAATGACAACAATAACAACAATGAATCTGGCCCAAGACAGTAATTATAATATTATTATAATATTCTGTTATATAAATATAAATTTTTAAATCTTACTCAGGAACATTCAAGGTTTTTATTTTTGTTTTTAGTTAGTTAGTTAGTTTGTTTGTTTTGTGGCACTGTGGGGCTGAATCTAGGTTCTCAAGCATGCTAGGTAAGCACTTCACCACTGAGTTGCACTACTAGCACCTTTTTTCTTTATTTTTTTAATCTTGAGACAGGGTCTAGTTAAGTTACACAGAATGCCTCAGCCCTTGAACTTGCAATGCTTATGCCTCAGCCTCCCAAGTTGCTGAGATCACAGGAATGCACCACTGTGTATGGCAAGATGTTGTGTTTTTGAAAATCACAAATTTCATCATAATGTACATGTTTGTGTATACATCTATGTGTATTTTTCCTTTTATTTCCATGAAGTAATTTCCCCAAGTAATATTACAATGTACCAATGTCCCAGTTGGTACCTAGCACATATTTCCAAAATTTTCCCCAGCATGGAATTACCACTTGTTCCTAGCTTCCAATCATGAATACTAGCATGGCACTATTTGTCAGTGTCTGATTGTGGTTTCTCTTACCTACAATTGCTACTAATTCTTGTGTCTGGATCAGGAAACAGAGATCACATTATCAGGAAATGACACAGGATGAAAACTGTGTTCGATATTTTTTTGTTTAATAAAGCATGTTGCATTATCATCAACATGAGTGGAGCTAGTCTGTACAACAGATGCCTAGTTTATATTGCTTAGGCATACTCTTTTATATGTAGTAGCAATTTGCATTACTTAAATTATTATGGTATAGCATCAAAAAATATCTTTGGAATTTAATAGGCCTGAGTCAAATCTGTAATGTGCCCCTTACTGGGTGATATGAGACTTGGTTTCTCAGGATGTATATTTTACATCATTCAATTGTTACAGAAAATTAAATAAATATCTGTAAATTGCCTATCACAGTGCCATGTGGCAGGTGTTACAGAAAATATTATTTTGAGCTGGGCATGGTGGCACACACCTGTAATCTCAGTGACTTACGTGGGGAAGACAGGAGGATCACAAGTTGGAGACTAGAGGCAGTCTGCATAATTTAGCGAGACCCTGTCTCAAAAAGTTAAAAAAAATTATTTTGGCCATAAAAATCTTCTTTGTTAAATATTTACTTCCTTTCTGATTAAAAATTAGATTATCTTCCAGTTGTTGTTGTTGTTAGGTGCCGTTGAGTTGGTATCGGACTCATAGCGACCCTCATAGGGTTTTCAATGGCTGACTGTTTCGGGATTGCCTTGGGAGTGGATTGCCAGGCCCTTCTCCCATTGTTGCGATGCTGGAAATTGAACTCAGGTCCTCAGAGACTGCAGCGCAGCCCTCTACCAGTTGAGCTAAGTCCCAACCTTATCTTCCACAGGCTATAGTTAAAAACTGAGGTAAAATTAGGCTAAAATTATAGCTAGTTAGAATGTTTATTTTGGCACTGGGGTTTAGCTCAGTTGGTAGAGAGATGCTCTGCCGTTTCTGAGGTCCCAGGTTCAATTCCCAGCACCGCAAAAATGGGAGGAGAATGTGGCAATCCACTTTCAAGGCAATCCCAAAAAATAATCAGCCATTGAAAACACTCTAAGAGTCCCTATGGGGACTCTTGACAGCACCTAACATCAACAGCAAGCATGTTTATGATTCTAGTAGTAAACTTCACTGTTAATTTTCATTCATAGTCTTTGTGGTTCAAACTAATTTCAAACATATAAAGAGGCAAAGGTAAGATTTATTCTTCTACTTTGTGTGATGGAGTTGTATAGTAGTTTTGTACTGGTTTCCTTGAGAATAATATTAGGTGCAAATGCCTAGGTTTAAAGGGCTGAGGTTTAGCTCAGTTGGTAGAGTGCTGCTCTGTGCTCTCTGTGGCCCTCAGTTCAATCCCCAGCCCTACAAAAATGGGAAAAGCACCTGGCAGTCTATTCCTAAAGCAATCCCAAAACAATCAGCTATTGAAAACCCTATGAGGTCACTATGAGTGGGACCTGACTCGATGACAACAACAACAGCAACAGCCTAAGTTTAAAATGTGTTGAATTTTATTCAACATTTGGCATAGAATGACAGTTACATTGCAGTAGTTTTTCTTTCAAAATATAAGAGATGTGGATATTTATCAGGTAGGTTATGTTCAGGAGGTGAGAAAGGAAAGAAAAGGCATTGAAAGACATAGAAATGTGGGAGAGGAATAGAGGGATTCAGGATTTGAAATGCAAAGAAGTAATGTGACCTGATACCATGAAATTCTGGAAATATAAGAGTCGACTCAACAGTCATAGCCTCGCACCAACGTTCACTGGACATATTCATGTGCCATCAGTGAAATTTGAGTTGGTGAATGATTTTATAGGACTCTCCTACGAGATTCTCAAATCTAGCTCATGAGCAAAGTTCTAGGATGAAGTTTAAACAAGTTCTGAATAACTTCCTTTGAATTTCTGTTTAAATTAAATTAATCAGATTTCTCTGTTTCAATTAATGTGAATGTTCTGTGTTGCTGTCAGTCTTTATTTACTCTGCCTGTCTTAACCTTTATTTGTTTCTTCTGGTAGGAATTCTTATGCCTTTCAACATATTTCTAACATCCTCTTGGTGCTAAATTCTCTCTGGATTTGCTATTCCTTCTGATTTTCCTTGGGTCCATGACCATACATCACCTTTCCATCTTTGGCTGCACTTGCTCAGTTTCAAATCAAATAGGTGATGTTTACCATGCTGTTATTTTTTTTTCTCCCAAGCTAAGTGGCATCACCGTTACAGCCCCACTTTTTGTTTATTTTGAATTAATTTTCTGAATGGCATAAGCCTCAGTGGAAAGAGATTGTGGAAATGAAAGTCTTTTATGCCATTGTTTGTGGTTTATAATGTGCCAAATAGAGTATAAAACTCAAAAGTATAAATTTTAAGAATTAACTAATATAGCTTCATTGGTCATTACCAATTTTGATGTCAACCTACCGACCTACAAGATAAAGAGCATCACAGAATGTTAGTTTGCATTTGGTTTGGAATGTTATTTGATTTCTTGCTTAATAGTGTTCATAGCCTGGTACTATGAAAGTTTTTGATCCACTTCATGTTCTGATTGTGTTCTAAACTCACATAATTCATAGCAGGAAGAGTACTTGATATAGAAAATATTTTGATTCATGTATTTGGCAGGTATAATGTACTCCTGTGCCATCTTACCACTGCCTCAGTTTGTGCTTTTACAATACTTTAGGTTTATCTTAGTAACTTCTGGCATTTTCCACTGTTAAACATTTATTTCTATAATGAATTAAGGTCCTTATTAATTGGAAGACAATAATTACATATTTATGAATTTATTGCATATAATCATATTTTATTATTTTCATATGTTTAATCATTTATGGTCTGTAAAAATCTACATAATATGGTCTTAGACTTCAGGTTTTTTTAAGGAAAATAAGATTTTTACTTCTCTTATATCCTCATATGTCATCTTATTTTCCTTAAAGCTATAGAGAATATTTGGATGACTGGTTATATAAGAGAAATAGGAATCTTATTTTCCTTAAGCAAACTGAAATATAAGACCATATGATGTAAATGGGGGAAGGCCTAGTTGTCTAAAATTTCACTAAAAGTTAGTTAAAAGCAAAAAGGAAAGCACATTGTTCTAACTTGTGAAGTAGGGGATACTTTTCCTAAAGTACAACTGGATCCAGGTGCACAAAGAAATTCCTTATCAGCAGGTTTCTTAACTCTCAGTTTCTTTTTTACCTCTACTGGCTTCATTCTCAGACAGAAGTGTAGAAGTTGTATAAAGATTTACAATCCACCAGTGCATAGCCCTTTCCTGATGGCTCTCTCAACAGGTTTGGGATTAACTAATGAACCAAGCTTGTAGCCATGCCTAAAGCAATAGCTGTGACCAAACCTGGATTATATGCCTACATTTGGAGTTAGGAGATTAGAACAGGGAAGAGACTGGAGGGAAAGAGGGTGGTACTGCAAAATGAAGAGATGCTGCAGGGGCAAAACTATGAATGGCAAAAAAGGTGTTGCCTGATTTAACAGAATCACACTCAGGATTATCAGACTTCCATGTTCCACCCTGTCAATCTTCCTCTAAAATTGAATGACATATGAAGGCTTGACTTAAGGAAATCCTTAAGAAAAGAGATGTTAGTAATCTCAGAAAATGAAG
>VMDO01015902.1:16265-49698 GCA_007922755.1 Pedetes capensis
TTTTTTTTTTTTTTTTTTTTTTTTTTTTTTTTTTTTTTTTTTTTTTTTTTTTTTTTTTTTTTTTTTTTTTTTTTTTTTTTTTTTTTTTTTTTTTTTTTGCAGTACTGGGGGTTGAACCCAAGGTCTTGTGCTTGCATGCTCTGCAAGTGCTGGACCACTGAGCTGCACCCTCAGCCCATTTTTTTTACTTTTTTTTTTTTTTTTTTGAAACAGGGTCTCGCTAAATTTCGCAGACTGCCTCTGGTCTCGAACTTGAGATCCTCCTGACTCCGCCTCCCTAGCTGCTGAGATTACAGCTGTGTGCCACCGTGCCTGGCTACATTTTCGTATTTTTGAGGCTACTGATATCAATAGAAAAATCTTTCAAACAGTGACTTCTCCCTAACATCAATAGATTGGCATTACTCAGGTGATATTAGATATTATGTGGATACTTTGTATATAGTATTATATTACAAGGGTTGGTTTACTTGTTTGTATCACTCACTTACTGTGAATACTCCAAAGGTCTAAATCATCTTTGATTTCCAAATTTTACTGCATGTACATATTTGTATTTATTGTCAGTAACACAATCATACTTGTTGAATGAGTGAATTAAATTATAAAGGAAGCTTTTAGAGAAAATAGCAAGAAGACAATTATGAAATTATATGTTCATATGGAGAAAGGAATAGTCAAGAAACCTAAGAATAAGCAAGTAAAGTCATTTCTTCATGGCAATAAAGTAATAATTAGTTAAATCAATGTATTTTCAAAGTAGGAAAAAGCAAAGGCCTTCAGCATGCAAGGCAAGTGCTATACCACTGAGCTACATCCCAGGACAAGCTTTATTTTTCTTGAAGACTTCTGCCCCATCTGAATTGGTAGTATCTGGTGTTAACATACTTGAGGGGGCTAGTTTGTTTCATAATTGTGAACTATTTAAAAAGCTTCACAGTTTATTCTTTTATATTTTTATAACATTATCCTTACAATAATTCTTTGAACTAAATTGCTGTTTTAACCTGAAAGATGAAGAAAATGACACTAAGAAAGGTAAACACCAAATCATATAAATTGTGAAAATTTTACCTCTTCACACTTTTGTGAGAAGTCACTACAATAATTTTATAATGAGCACAATATAAGAAGCTAATATGCAGTAAGATAAGAAAGTCACAAATTAATATGATTTGTACATATGTTTTACTTTCTCAAAAATGTCTATATTTTCTTAAAATTATGCCAAAATTAATGTTTACTATAATTTCACTTTTTTTGGATAAATTATATATGAAGATTGAGGCTATCAATTTTACAGACATTTGGAATTAGTACTTACTTAAATATTTTAACTTGTGGGCTCAAATTTCTAGTGTATTTTTGATGGCATGCTTTCAGATCTTAGATTGGAAAGAATCACAGTCTGTTAACACCATTAAAATCAATTTTAATTCATTTTATTGAAAAAGTAAATATAAGCAATATTGATGAATTTAATTTTTTAATACAAGAAACTAATTTGTGCTGCAAATACCAGGATAATTGAATGTATTGGATTCCAGCTGGTAGTGCAAAGAATATTTCCCCTTCATATTGACTCTTCTTTAGATCAATAGCAGTTCTAAAAGTAGTAAAAGCAGACAACATTTAACAGGATCTAAATTATTAAGGCTAGTGCATTGTTGCTGGAGAGTTCATTAACACTACTATCAATTCAGCATGGTTCATGGACATTCGTAAGAGCTCCATGGAATCTTTAAAAGATGAGGAGATATCTCAATGGACTGGCTTTTGTGGTAAAAAAATTTAATTAGGTAAGAATAATTACATTAGTTAAATGGAACTTTTAATTGAAAACCTGTTGGTGTTTTCTAACCTGCTTTCCAGCTGTCCCTGAAGTCATTTTTATAGAAAGAGTGAAGAGTTTCTATACATAATGTTTGAGAAAGCACCTAAATATCTTGGAATTTGTGTATATATGTTTAAAGGAGTTTATAATGGGTGGCAATAAAATCAAATAAGATTTCCTGTTTGGGAAATGGTCTATGTAAAATATGTATGTCAGAAATAATTATATAGAAAATATTCATGGTAAATACATAAATTCTTAGAAAGAGTACAAAACAGACATCTTCTAAAGCCTTACCAATTGAAATTGTACTGTTTCTTTTAAAGCTCTAAAGGCTTACAGGGAGGGAAACAATGGTATTTACAAAATTATCTTTGTGAGTGTTGTTAAGAAAATGACATCTAGTTAGTGTTCTTGAAAGACTGAAAGGCTGTCAGGCAAGGTGGTACATAACTGCAATCTCAGCAACTCAGGAGTCTGAGGAAGGAGGATCTCCAGTTCAAGGCTAGAGCAAACCTGCATAATAAAGTGAGACCCTGTCTCAAAATAAAAAAGTAAAAAAGCAGAGCTGGAGGGGAAGCTCAGTGGTAGTGCCCTTGCCTAGCTTATGGGAGGCCCAGGGTTCAACCTCCCAGTACTGCCAATAAATAAATAAGTTAATAAATAAAAGATTGGAAACCCAAAAATGGATAAAGTAAACATAAAGGACTAATGAAAACTCTTATTGTTATAATTAACATCAATCACATATTTGGCCATATTTTACTAATTGTTCAAAATAATTAATAGTCATTAGTTTTTGGTAGCTTTTAGTTGAGCCAGAGAACATTGGTTTAGAGAGACATAGACATTTATTCAAATTTACAGGAACATGAAATAAATGGATCTGTTAGTTACTCATGGCATTAATTCTAACTCAAGTAATTTTTTATCTGAATCTCTGCAACCATTTTCTAGCTCTGTCTCCTTCACTTAGTCTTCAGAGCATGACTGAATTTGAATTTTCTGTCTAGCTCATGAATTTGACTGTGAGACTGGATCTATTCTATTCTATCTTTCTCCTTCTTTTAAAATTTTCTTTTAAAATGCTTGCTTCTTTTAACCTTCACACATGCCAAATGCCATAGAGATATAGACAAAAATCCATATTTAAAAAAAGCCTTTCATCATGCAATGTTTAGAATATCCTTCAATGAAACAAAATTATAATACAGACATCTCTCTGGCTAGTTCAAAACATGAAGAAGAGACAGCTTCACCTTCTCACTGTGTAAGTGAAGGAAAAAGAAGGTAAAATATTGGGAAATTTTAAATGACTTTGGGAAGAGAAGAGAGCATTTTAGTTTTCCTTTTCAGAGTATCAGGAGACCAGAGAGGGTTTAAACATAGGTGAGAAGTTCAATGGTAGTGAAGTCACACCAAACAAGAGGCTATAATACAAATATCAGCAGATTTTTTAAGTCCAGGTTGGAATTGAGTAGGGGATGAACATAGACAAAATGACAAAGGAAAAATGGCCTTTGATTAGTTTTATAAATGTGCATGAAATGTTGATATAAAAGTTTATTAAATAAGCATATCAAGCACAAAGGAATATAGAGAGAAGATAGATCATATTATGGTTGTACTATAAAAGGCAATATAAAATCAGAACTGCCCAAACAATCCCCAAACAGTCAACCATTGAAACACCTATGAATAGCAGAGAAACATTGACATAGTACCCCAACATGGCACAGTGTTGCGGAATGTTTCATCCTGTTGTATGTAGGGTCACTATGAATCGGACTCAACTTGTTGGCACCTAACAACAACAAAAATATGACTGTGAATCATAGGATACCTTACAGTCAACTTGGTTAGTCCCTTACTTTTTTAGATGGAGAAACTGAAGACTAGGGAACAGTCAGACTTGTGCAGGTTCAAATGGCTTCTGTGAAATCATCTATCCAACAATGGTCATTTGTTTAATAATAAACACAAGACATTGTAATCAACTACCTATTTTTTGTTCTTAAATTCTGAATTTGTCAGTAACCCAAGTATATTCAGGATTTTGTTTCTAGCTCTGATTTCAAATGAATCATGACATCACGCACAAACTTATAGGAATCAAGTTATCATAGGCTAACATCCTCTTCTCCTTCTAGAACCTGATCTGTTTTCTTAAAAAGCATGTGGACTGTTCCCTCATTTATGCTAACAGTGGGTGCAGAAGGATTGAAGCATTTCATTTTCTAAACCAGTTCTGTGTTTTGGATAGTATCCATCCTGAAGAGATTACCAATCTTATGGTGATCATCACCATCATCATCTAACACCTGCCTATGTACCATGTGGCAGGAACTATGCAAACTACTTCATTGTATTATCTCATGCAGTCTGTGTGGTCCACGCAGCTGCCAGTAAAGAATTCTGTTTCAGAGTGGTACAAATAGCTGGCAACCGAGAACACATAATGGCAGCTGCAGTGTAACTGAGAGAATTGTCTCTAACAATTGGCTCCCAATTGATTCTGGGGCATTTCTTCATCAGTCCCCCACTTTAGTTAGCAGCCACAATGTACTTGCTTTGTGCCAGGTAGAGTGCTGGGTAGTGTGCCAGCTGAATGAATGAATACCAGTCTGCCTTCCATGTGTGGCTCCTCTCCCTTGCTCAGACAGGTGGATAGTTGTCTGTCCCATTTAGGCCTGTGCTGACTGTGCATGGGAAATCTCAAGGTCACTATCCATCCTTAAGATCCATATCTTCTAATTGAACAATCAGCACATGCAATTATTTTTCTCCTGGAATTATCTGGTTCTGAAAAGGGATTTTTACAACAAAGAAGAGCTTTGAGAGATCATCATTTTTTATTTCCAATTATAAAATAAGGAAATGAGGCAAAAAGAATTCTTAAATAATTTGATTATTTGTTTAGTTAAAAGACCAACTCAACAAGAGAGTGAGAATTCATAAACTTATGTTCCATTTGTTAAACTATGCATCTCTTTGTGCTATGAACTGTACTTCAGATAGGAATGCAGAAATGAGCAAAATCTGAAACGTAGGAGTTACAGAATGGGTCTGCCAGCTGCCAGCTAGCACTCAGATCTCAAAGGGGACCTGCCTGCACTTATTTAATGGAAAGATAAATGTGTTCACAGAACTGTTACTATAAATTCATTTAGAAATGGGACAGAGGCTGCACTCACATTCCTCCCAGGTTGGAGCTGCTGGCAGATTTGGTTCACTGTACCTCTGGGAGGTACTACATTCTAGCTAGATGACAAAGTGTGATTGTTATTCAGAGTTCCCTAATACCTATTTCTTTTACCATTTAAATGAACTTTTGGGTTGAATTCTTGTATTTATTTGAAAAAATGCTGTTATATACTTACTATCATAAAGGCAATATATGGAATATTATATGAGATATTACAAAGTAGATGTTCTTAGTATCCAAAAAATTCCTGTGGTCTAGAAAGGAATATAAAATGTTGAGACACATATGAAGAGCTTTAATAAAGTTGGAATGTGCAAAAAAGAGAGAAGATGCAGATCAGTGATGCTTCATTTGGGAGGATTCTAGAATAAATTGGATATTGAGAATAAAATTAAATCTATGAACTATCTTCCCATAAAAAATGCACAATCACTCTTTTAATAGCCATATTGGAATAAAACTTTATATCCTGTAAATGGCCCATCTTAAAATTGTACAGTTTGATAAGTAATGACATATATGTGTACCTGTGAAATCATCACTGTAATCATGATATAAAACTATATCACAATCCCTATCAAGAGTGATTAGTTTAAAATACCATATTATTATGATTATGATTATGATTATTTCATAGTATTAGGGGAGGGTTGAATCCAGGGACTTAGTCATGCTACCACAGAGCTACAGCTACAGCTCTCTCTTTTTATTTTTATTTTTAATTTTGAGACAAGGTCTCACTAAGTTGCACAGTTTCTTCTTTTCTTGAATCTTTGATCATGCTACCTCAGCCTTTAGAGTCCCTGGGATTACAGGTGTACACCATGGTGCCTAGTTAAAGGTATATAATGATGCATAACATTGGGTAAATTCATAGCCCAGATCAAGAGCTCTAAACTGCAAGAAACCTTAAACAAGGAGTGAAATATCATGAATATGACCCTGCTTGGCACAATGTTGTTGTTGTTGTTAAGTGCCGTCAAGTCATGTCTGACTCATAGTGACCCTTACAGGGTTTTCAATGGCTGATTGTTTCGGGATTGCCTCAGGTGTGGGTTGCCATGTCCTTCTCCCATTTGTGGTGCTAGGAGTCGAAGTCAGGACCTCAGAGACGGCAGAGCGGCACTCTACCAACTGAGCTAAATCCCTGCCCGCTTGGCACAATAGAGAAGATTAATTGGAAATAGCTATGTTCTAAGTTCTCCCAGTTCGATTCCCAGCACCGGAAACATGGGAGAAGGATGTGGCAACCCACTCCCAAAGCAAACCCGAAAAAGAAAAAACAATCTGCCATTGAAAATCCTATGAGGGTCGCTATGAGTCGGACACAACAGCACCTAACAACAACAAGTTCTCCCATTAAAAATTCAATGGGTGTTCCCCAAAGCCGTGTACCCCAAAGTGCAAAGTATTCTAAAAGAATGTCTCCCCATCAGAAGAATACTTTTTTTCAGGACTTGAGGGTTGAACCCAGTGCCTCACACATACTTTGCAAGTGTTGTACCACTGGACTGTACCCTCAGCCCATTTATTATTATTTTTTTATCTTGAGACAGGGTATCTCTAAGTTAAAGATGCTGCTTCTGGCCACAAACATGAGCTTCTCCTGCTGCCATCTCCCAAGTTGCTGGGATTACTGACACGAGCCACCATGCCTAGCAGAAAAAAAATATATTTTTGATGAACTTTTTGCTAAGAGGACTCTTTAGCATACTTGAAAAATTTTATGTACCAAAATTCTTTTCTATGTTAGTGTATATGTCAGAATTGTTTATTTCTGTTTTCCTCATGCCATTATGCAAATACAAGCTATGTTTTGGGTATTTTCACAACCCTTACAACATCTATCCCAAAACTTTACAAAGATGTTTAGTATGATAGCAATTGGAAGCAGAAATAACATGCCTTTCACATGGACATGCTTGGTAATTGCTACTTAGTATCTGATTCTTCTATAAGTGAAATCCACAAATAATCATTTATTCAATCATTACTGCTTTTATATGTAAAAAGTGTTTTAATTATATGTACAAAACCAAGAATAAACAATAATGTTTGTCATTTGAAAAGATTGACAGGATCCAATTTTTCTGAGTTTTCAAAGGTATAAAAAATGTTTAGTAGGCTTTTCCAAAACATAAAGAAATGTAAGCATACACACAGATTATGGATCACTCAATACATTAAAGGATCATTACCCAGGAGGCTACTTGAGATACGTGAAATAGCACTGAGTGATGAAAGCAATTTCACCGACTGTGGCTTAACCATGGAAATTAACCTTTGTCACTCTTCTACCTACTTTCCTGTTACACCCTCCTTTCCATTTCTGAAGGTAATTAGATTAAAGATAAGCCTAGCAGTAAGTTAGTGAGAATGTTAGCTCATATTTAAATACATTTTCAGTTATTTCTCATGATCTGTCTCTGCCAATCATTTAGAAAAAATCACTATAGTTCTACTGAAATGTGTAGCATCATATGGCTTAACTTTAAAGGTTGCAAACTAGTTTGGGGATAACAGATGTTCTTTGTAGATATGTAATTTATTTTGGAAATAAAAATAAAGCTCTAATCCCAATCTAGTCTAAATTAGTCTCTCAGCATGGCTCCTATTATGATTGATAGATACTTAAACTAACAATGAAGCGTGAAAGTCTACACTTACCTCTGTCCTGTTTAGTTCTGTCTCTACCTGTCTAGCCTGTACTTCCTTCTTGTCAGATGCACTCCCAGGGTGAGCAGGCATTCTAGCTTTCAAATAAGATCATATATATATATATAGTGGGCTGGGATTTAGCTCAGTTGGTAGAGCGCTGCGCTGCACTGCAGTCTCTGAGGTCCCAAGTTCAATTCCCAGCACCGCAAAATGGGAGAAGGACCTGGCAATCCACTCCTAAGGCAATCCCGAAAACAGTCAGCCATTGAAAACCCTATGAGGGTCGCTATGAGTCGGATACCGACTCGCCGGCACCTAACTACTACTACTACTACTATATATATATATATATATATATATATATATACACATATACACATACACATATATATACACACATATATATGGATACATATATATGTACACACATACATACACATATATATGTTACATATACACATAATGAATATGTATATATAATTATACTTGAAAGAGAGAGAAAATAAAGCATATTGATTGTCTTATCTTCATCTCTGGCTTCATTTCCACTCTAGGTTGTCTTTGTAATTAAGGATGTAAATGACTACAGTTTAATCTAAACAATTTATATAGATTTTAATAGTCATATTTTTCACATACTCAATTTTAATGTAATATGTTAAATTACAGTTATGTTTCATCCTGAAGTACTCTTTGGAGTAGCTTTGATGTAAAAAGAAAACTTTTAAAAGACCCTGACATAGGAATCAAAATAAATTTTATTTTGAATCATATCTCAGAGACATACTCTCAATAGGAATTGGAGTCATAATTATTTGGTACTTACAGAGACCCCTGGAATGGGACATATTGAATTATTATCATTTGGATTGTGGGTCTCGGTTAAGTTTTGACTGAGCCTTGTTCTGCCTACTTTTTTTAAGGAAAATTTGAGAGAACTATTTCAATTTCTTAATTTAAATGGTAATATTTAAAATATATAGTCTTTGCAATAATTAAATTAGATGTGTATAATAAAATCAACAAAGTTGTGTGGCATAGAATAAGCATTCAGTACAACATGATTTGTTTTATTGTTATTGAGTGC
This sequence comes from Pedetes capensis, assembly GCA_007922755.1. Lineage (NCBI taxonomy): Eukaryota > Metazoa > Chordata > Mammalia > Rodentia > Pedetidae > Pedetes > Pedetes capensis. Next base: position 25,050 of record VMDO01015902.1, read on the forward strand.
CTTCCGGTTGGATGTGACTCATAGGAACTCTATGTACAACAGAAAGAAACACTACCCTATACTGTGTCATGCACACAATCATTTTATGTTTGAACCCACTGTTGCAGACACTATGTCTCTTCTCATTTTGAGTCATGCCACTTCAGCAAAAGGAGGTCCCAGGGGCTTTAATCCATTCCTGCCATTAAGGTTGACTCTGCTTTAAGGAGCAACTCTTTCCTAGTCTTTTCTTGAATGCCTTTAATCCTGGGGGAATGCTCATTTTCCATCTCTAAATTTGACAGTGATTCTCTGCTCATAAGGTTTTCAATTGGTAATTGTTTTGACAGTGAGCTTCCATGTCTTTCTCCCTAGTCTGTGTTAGTCTGGAAGCTTGGCTGAAACCTGTCCTCTTTCATGGCCCTGCTGGTATCTGAAATACCAGCGGCATATCTTTCAGCATCACAGCAACACACAAGCCCCTACATTATGACAAGCTAAAAGACATATAGGGGACAACTTAATAGTAATAGTAATACTATAAAAATAATGACAAGATGGTTGGCATGTGTCCCCTCTGTTTTTCTTCTTCTCTGTTTCATTCTCCATTTCTTTCCTGGTATTACTTATCCAGAGAAGAATAAAGGCTAAGGATTATAGAGTCAATATGAGAGGGTGAAAATTTAGCCAAAGCAGCCACATGTGTAGAATTTGGAGTAAAAAAAAAAAACCCCACTCTCAATATTAAATGTGAGCATGGAAGACACTCTAGGGTCTTTGTTCTTTGAAAGTCTCCTGAGCAGCAACATGAAGAAGAAAACTAGAGTGAAGAAGAGTGGCTTGGAGAAACATTGCATTGTGAGGAGTTAAAGATTAGACTTCCTCTGACATTTGTAAAATAAAGACTAAAATTATCAGAATTTATATTCTATTTTAAGCTAATTTTTGTATTTGCCTGGGTCAGGATCTCTCAGAACTTCATTCTGCTATATTTTCTTCTTGCAACCTACTTTGTATTTCTTTCTTTTGTTTTCTCTACTTCATATTTTACTTTTAAAGTTATCATTCTCTGGCTCATTGTTTGGCTTCTATTTAATTCCATTCCTAGATTTTATATAACCACTTATGGTTAAGTTTTTTCTTTATAGTGTCCTGATTTTGCTAATAATTGGTCATTGTCAGTGACATTAAGAACTTCTGAAGGAAATGAGGCAGCTCCCTCAAAGCCAGCATTCAAGAATGCAGGCTCACATCTTCACAAGTCCCAACTATACTTGATAGTTCAAATTGCATGTTTTACTTCACCTTCATTTGAACCAAATAATATTTTAATATGATGACATTTAATATGCAGAGCTATATCTTTGGAAGTATGATATCAATGTGGTATTGCTTATGAAAGGACTTAATAATTTTAGGAAATCCTACTCACTGGTCACCACAATGTGATCTGACTCTTCTGGTATCTATGTACATACATCCATATGCATATATATGTGTGTGGCTGTATATTCATTTGTGTTTGCTTTCTGTTTCTAAGTTTCTTTAAACATATTTCCATTTCCTGGATCTTATACTATCCCACTATACCACTATAATTCATATGATCAGAAATCTATTTCTTCTTCTTTTTCCTTTTTTTTTTTTTTTTTGGTTTGGTCCTGGGAGGTTGAACCCAGGACCTCATGTATACTTTGCCAGCATTCTACCACTGGGCTGCACCCCCAGCCCATTTTTTATATTTTATTTTGAGTCAAGATCTCTCAAATTGTGGAGGCTGCCTCTACCCTCAAACTCTCAATCCTCCTGCCTCTGCCTCACAAGTTGCTGGCACTAGGGGCCACTGTTCTTAGCAAAAATCTACTTCTTTCATAAAATTGTTCCGGGTTAAATTCACTAACTTTCTAATGGGCCCAGTATTGAACCGAATCCCATACATTGATGTATTTCTTCTTTTAAAAAAATTGTATATTCCACAATCTCTAACTTTCCTTTTATTATGCAAATATGCATGGTTTATCAAAAATAACAGATTAATGCATTCAAGTGCTTATGGATAGTTCTTATATTTTGAAACTTCAAAATCAATTAACTATTTTGTCTATTAAATGTAGAATGCTTAGGAAGACACTCAGAGAGAGATGTGAACTCTACAAATTGTCTGGATTCAAATCCAGCCTTGCTCCTACATGCTAACATCTTGAGTCAGCTGTTAGCATGTAGAGCACTATTACTGCCTCAGTTTCTTATTTGAAATTAATCTAATGGATTTTAAACTGGATGATGTTTCTGCAAATTCAAGGGACTACTTTACAAAGAGTCTTTACCACAGATTAGAATCTGAATAAATGTTAGCTATTAATACTTCTGGGCTGGGAGTTAGCTCAGTTGGTAGAGCGCCACTCTGCAGTTCTGAGGACACAAAATCGATTCTCAGCACTGCAAAAATGGGAGAAAGATGTTGCAATACACTCTAGAGGCAATCCTGAAACAATGAACCATTGAAAAACCTATGAGGGTCCTATGAGTTAGACACAACTCAACTTCATCTAACAATAGCAACAACTAATACTTCTAATAGAATGTAAATTATCAAATACATGCATTCCTATGAAATGAGGAAAACATTTTTGAAACACTAGAGATTTTTTGTAACTTATTATTGGAGGAAGATTTTATATGTCTAGAGGTTTTCAAAGAAGAAAAATAAAAATAAGAATGAAAAATGTAAGAATGCATGGTAAATAACTAAATAACTACATATTTTACATGAGCAGCTAGCTAAAAGCAGAAAAAAAGCACTCTAAATTGAAGAAAATATCACAGAAAATAGTTTCAGAAGTTCTATTTTTGTTTAATCATAAATCAATGTATTTAGCACTATGAATTAAAGAAATAATTTATCTAGCCATTTTTCAAGTATTCATTTAAAATATAATTTTAACTGATAGAAACATAAAAATTGCACATATTTATGAAACACTGATGTTTTGATACTTGAATACATTGTATAATATTTAAGAGAGGTTAAACATATCTTCTCAAACATTTATAATTTCTTTCTGTTGAAAACACTCAAAATCTTGTCTTCTAGCTTTGTAAAAATGTATAGCACATTTTCATCACATGTAGTTATCCTACTCTGCAATGTTGTTGTTGTTAGATGCTGTCAAGTCGAGTCCGACTCATAGCGACCCTCATAGGGTTTTCAATGGCTGATTGTTTCAGGATTACCTTGGGAGTGGATTGCCATGTCCTTCTCCCATTTTGCGGTGTTGGGAATGGAACTCGGGACCTCAGAGACTACAGAGCAGTGCTCTACCAACTGAGCTAAATCCCAGCCCTACTCTGCAATAGAACTCAGGAATTTCTTCCACCTATCTAACTGTAACTTAATACTTATTAATCATTCTTTCCTCATCTTTCACCCTACCTTCTTTATCCAGCCTCAGGTAACCAACACTCTGCTCTTAACTTCCATGAGATCAAATTTTTGTATTCTACATGTGAGTGAGATCATTCGGTACTTAACCTTCTGCCAGTTCCATTCATATTTTCACAAAGGACAGCATTTTATTTATTTTTTGGCTTAATAATATTCCATCATGTATGTGCATCACATTTTCTTAATCGACTCATTTAGGGACATGTGGGTTCTTTCCATTTCTTGACCATTATGAGTACTGATGCAATGAACTTGGAGTCAGATGTGCTATGGTTGCACCATGAGGTCCTTGCTTCAATGAACTAAGTAGTGTATGTGTCTCTTTGACATAGAAATTTTATTTCCTTTGGATATATACCCAATGATGATCACTGTATCAAATGATACTTCTGTTTTTAACTTTTGAGGAATCTCCATTTTGTTTTTCATAATGCTGTTCTTATTTATATTCCCGGGCTGGTATTTATCTCAGTTGGTAGAGTGCTGCGCTGCAGTCTCTGAGGTCCCAAGTTCAATTCCCAGCACCGCAAGAATGGGAGAAGGACCTGGCAATCCACTCTCAAGGCAATCCTGAAACAGTCAGCCATTGAAAACCCTATGAGGGTTGTTATGAGTCGGATACCAACTCGATGGCACCTAACAACAACAATAATTTATATTCCCACCAACAGTGTACAAGGCTTCCCTTTTCTTCTCATCATCACAGCACTTGTTATCCTTTTTCTTTTAGATAGCAGCAATTTCTCATTGGAATCAGATGATATCTCATAGTGGTTTTAATTGGTGTTTCCCTTATAATTAGTGGTCTTGACTATTTTTTTTTATTTACCTCCTGGGCTTGTATGTCTTCTTAGGAAGAATGTCTATTAAGGTCCTTTGCCAATAATTTAATGATTTTTTTTGTATTAGTGATTTGAAGTTCCTTATATCATCTGTGTAATAATGTCATCTAAGGTGTATAGTTTCCAAATATTTTCTCTCTTTATAGGTTGTTGTTTATAACTTTTGATGTGCAAAAGTTTTTTTAGCTTTATATAATCCCATTTATCTATTTCTGCTTTTGTTTTCTGTACTTTTGGGATCTTGTTCAAAAAAATATCTGCCCATCCAATGCCTTGAAGCATCTCCACTGTTTATTTGTGGTAGCTTCATAGTTTCGAGCTGATTTTTATAACTGGTGAGAGATAGTGATCCAGTTTAATTCTACATATGGGTATTCAATTTTCTAGCATCACTTATTTAAAAGATTGTCTTTTCTCCATTGAATGTTTTCGGCACCTTTGTTTAAAATTAGTTGTATGTGAATGCATGGATTTTTTCTATATTCTGTATTCTATTCTATTGATTTCTATGGCTGTTTTCATGCTATGGTGATTACTAAAATTTTGTAGTATGTTTTGAAGTCTGTTAGTATGTCTACTATTTTGTTCTTTTAGCTCAAGATATTTTAGCCATTCAATTTTTTGTGTGTGTGTGTGATTTCGCACAAATTATAGGATTGTTTTTCCTACTTCTGTGAGGAAAGTTATTATTAGTTTGACAGAGACTGCCTGTCTCTAAAATGAATCTGAAGATCATTTTAGGTATTATGGACACTTTAACAATTCTAATCCATAAACATAGGATGTTTTTGTATTTCTTTATGTTCTCTTCAGTTTCTTCTATCAATGTTTTCTAGTTATGGAGATCTTTAACTTGTTTGTTTAAATATAGTTTTAGATAATTTAGTTTATATGTTTTTTAGCTATTGTAAATGATACTGCTGTCTTGATTTATCTTTCATATAATTCACTATTGCTGTATAGCAATGCAATTTACTTGTATGTTAATTTTGTATCCTGCTGCTTTTTTGAATTTGTTGATTAACTCTAATAGTTTTTAATGGAGTCTTTGGGGTTTTCTGTATATAAGATTATGTCATCTGTGGACAATGACACTTTGTTTCTCTTGCCTGATTTCTCTAGCTAGGACTTCCAGAACTATGTTGAATAGAAGTGGTGAAAGTAGTTGTTCTTGTATTATTACAGATCTTAGAGACAAAGCCTTCAGCTTTTCCTTATTCAGTATGATGCGAGCTGTCGGTTTGTTATAAATGGCATTTATTATGTTGAGTACATACCTTCTGTACTTAAATTGTTCAGCAGTTTTGTCATGAGAGGATGTCAAATCTTATCAAATCCCCTTTATACCTCTAGTGAGATGATCATATGAGTTTTGTCCTTGGTTCTGTTGATCTCTTGTATCATGTTTATTCATTTGCATATGTTCAACCATACTTGCATCTTTGAGGTAAATCCCTCTTGATCACTTTGAATAATCTTATTAATGTGTTGGGGGTTTCAGTTTAATAGTATTTTCTTTAAAATTTTTGCATCTATGTTTACCAAGGATATTGGCCTATAGCTTTCTTTTTATGTTGTGTCATTGTCTGATTTTGGTACCAGAATAATCTTTACTTCCTAGAATGAGTTTGGAAGAATTCCTACTCATCTTTAAATGTTTGGTAGAATTCAGTAGGAAAGCTATTTGGTCCTGTGCTTTTGTTTAATGAGAAACTTTTTATTACTACTTCAACATTATTACTCATTTTTGGTCTTTTTAGTTTTTTCATAATTCAATATTGTTAATATTCATGTGTTCAGAAAATTGTCCATTTCTTCTAGGTTGTCAAGTTTGTTGGCATACACTAATAGTTGTTCAAGATATTTTCTGATCATCCTTTGTATTTCTGTGGTGTCAGTTATATTGCATCATTTTTCATCTCAGATTTTATTTGAAGCGTCTCTCTCCTTTTCATCATTAATGTAGCTAAGAGTTTATTAATTTTATCTTTTCAGAGAAAAGTTTTTCCTTTTGTTGAACTTTTATATGATTTTAAAGTCTGTATCTCATTGAAGAAGAATAACCAGAATGCTCCTTGCAAGCAAGGATGGCTAGACTGTGTCTGACCTATTTTTGACATGTACTCAAGAGAGACCAATCCCTGGAGAAGGACATCATGTTTGGGAGAGTGGCAGATCAACAACAAAAAAAGGAAAACCTTCATCTAGATGGATTGACATAGCATCTGCAACAATAGGCTTAAACATAAATAAGATCATATTCCTGGCACAGAATCTGGGAGTGCTTTATTCTGCCATACATAGGGTCACTAGGAGTTGAACCCAACTCAATGCTACTTGACAACAACAATTACATTTATTTCTGCTGTGACCTTTGGTTTTTTGTTTTTTGTTTTTTGTTTTCAGCTAGTTTGGGATTTGGTTTGATGCTATTTGTTCATTCCTTCTAGTATATCACTAGGCTGCTTATTTGAAATCTTATTGCTTTTCTGATATAGGTCTTGATTGTTATAATTTTCTCTGAGTAATGCTATTGCAGTATCTTATAGGTTTTTATACTTTGTGTCTCTAGTTTCATTTATTTCAAGAAATTTACTATTTACCTTCATAATTTCTTACTAGATCCATTGGTTGTTCTGGATCTAGTAAGATCTGGAGCAAATTTTTATTGTTTTTGATTAATAGCTTTATTGCGTTGTGATCCAAAGAGATAAATGACATAGTTTCAATTTTTAAAAAACGTTGAAATTTCTAGAAATAAGTAATGAGTCTTTGTTCTTTGCTGTGATTTTCCTCAGACAGATGTCAGACAGAGGAATATTAGATTAGAATGAACATGGTATATTTAAAAAATTTACTTTATTTTCACAATCAAAATATAACATTTCGATTTTGAAAACTATTTTGGTAAATACAAATATGACATGAAATACATTCTTTGAGTGTTAACTCTGGCCAAAGAAAAATATCAGTCTAGCACTCTGGCTCATGGTTTATCCCCATGTCAACCTACTGCTCCAATTTTCATTTTGGCAGTATTAAGGCACGTGAAAATCATCATCTGGTATTTCTACAATGAAGGTTATCAACCTGAGTTTATCTTTCTCACAGATTTATGAGCTATAAACTGGTATGGTTATGTTCTTTTATTGCATCTTGCTCTTTATCCATCTTGCATTTCATGTGGTAAAACTTCTTAGGGCCCATTTGCATGGAAACAACTGTGTGTACTCATTTTGTATTGTGTTGTGGCAAATGCTATAATCCACAGGGCTCCTATTCATTTTGGAATTCATTTCACAGCTCACTAATTGTGTGGATGAGAACAGGAAATATATGCTTTTATTCTAAAGCATGCCAAGCAGATGGCTCAAAGTTCAGTGCTACCAGCCCTATTAGTTTTATCCTCTTCTGTAGGTATTGAACCTGGCATCCATCCACCAAACACAATGTGAGGATCCTTTAACACAGTTTTTGACAGTCGCTGAGCCTCTGGTTTGTTATGAGTTATGAACATTTTATTTTTTATTGTCAATTTCTAAAGTGATTGGTCACTTGAGCAGGTGCAGCACAGTAGAATTCATATTCATTTCACTTGAGAAGCCAAATGAACTTTTATTGATATGGAAATTTTGAGGAAAGAAAACAACACAAGGTATTAAGTTTAGTTTCTTGAAAAGGGATTAATGTGTGTATTGAGATTCAAAACTATAACATCATTTCTGAAATTGAATATTTGAAAAATTGAACTGAAAAGATTAGGGTTTATATCTTTCAGCTTTTTTAGTGGATCTCTTTTAAAAATCTCTTTTTTTCCTTCTGTACATTGGAACTGTTTATTTACTTCTGTATATGAGAGTTATGCAACCATTCAAAATGTTAACAGATGCCTTCATTTTGTGTGTGTGTGTGTGTGTGTGTGTGTGTCCATCGAGACAAAGTAAGAGATGCAAAGAGAGTGACAAAAAGGAAAAAAGAATCTTGTCACACATTTCTGACTGCAAAAGGGATACTAGAATTACATGTAATTGGGCTATCACTGCAAGAAAGATAGTCTGGTTGGTTCAAATGTTCTAACGCAGTTGATGTAGTAACTTTATAGCAATATTTTACTTAAGAAAAAATTATTCTTAATTTAAAGAAAAACTGGGTATATATTTCCTTTATCCAATCCTTCTCTCCACTTTCAAGCTGTCTACCCCAGCATCCATGTGTGTATTGAATATGTCTGTCCTTTTCCTTGGTTTTCAGACGGATGCTGCTCTAATGTATGATGCTGTGCACATTGTGTCCGTGGCTGTCCAGCAGTTTCCCCAGATGACAGTTAGTTCCTTGCAGTGTAATCGACACAAACCTTGGCGCTTTGGGACCCGCTTCATGAGCCTAATAAAAGAGGTAAGTCAAGACAAGCACTCTGCCTTGTTACATTCAGCTTTAAGTGAGATTACTGGAGTTTTCTGAGCAGATGACCTTTTATCTTTTACATTAAACTTTCTCTCTTCCCTCAAACTAACATTTTGATTAAAGAATGTGAAACAAATTTATTATTTTTATTATAAATAAATGGAATATCCATCAAAATTCTATGGTTGTATAAACATGAAAGTCTGTGACCCATAAAAGCTTGATTTATGATATTGTCAGCTTTTCCTTTTATGAATCTATGTGTGTTGCTTTTCATTTAAATAGTGATACAGATGTTTAAAAGAGTGCTTATATTTGAGGCAACGAAGTGCAGAAAGTATTTTCAACATGGATGTCTTTTCCATTACACTAAAACTAAACCTAATTTGTGAGGTTTATGGTGCAATTTTCTACAGCCATACCACCCTGGCATCTTATCTCCTCAGATCTCAGAAACTAAACAGGGTCAGGCCTGATTAGTCCTTGGGTGGGAGACTGCCTGGGAATACCAGGTGCTGTAGGCTTGGAAGAAGGACCCAGCAGCACACTCCTGAAACAATCAGTCACTGAAAGTCCTATGACTAGCAGAGAAGCCCTGACAATAGTGCCAGGAATGGTACAGTATTGGGTAGTGTTTCATTCTGATGAACATAACTCGATGAATCCAACTTGATGGCACCTAACAAGAACAACAAAGGTTCAGTTACTTAGATATATAGTTCTGAAATATAATATCTAGTTATTTTAATTATATTAACAGCTATCATAAAAAGAACATATGGATTCATTAAGGTGCAAAATTTAGTTTATATTATATAATGAAATTATTCTGATGACCATTTATCATTTCTGACTATGTCTTTTATAGTTATAGGTCAAGTATGACTGAAGTAAAAGAAATGGAAAATTATTAAAGATTGTACATATATGCACATGTATATATATTTTCTATTTTTTCTGTTCTTCCTATCATGAAAGAAAGTCCTTGGTTAGCTTAGTGTACTTTTCACTGATGAAAGTTTAACTGACCCCTAATCTTTGCTATGAAAAATCATGTGTATTGTTACAATATAAGATTTTTCATTCTTGGCTTAAAATAAACCAGTTTATTTTATAATAAATTATTCCTCATGAAAATAAAAATGTGTAAATAAGATCATGAATAAGAATCTTTAGGTCCTTGAAAAAAAATCCACGAAGTTTCATCCATCTAATTCCTACCAAACTCTTGGATAGATGATTTGTTACTCCTTGAAATATGAAGTTTGATAGTTGCTCCACATTCTACCTTACCTTCAGGTTTAGAACTGAGCATGACAGAGCTATGAAACACAGACAGCAGCTTTGAGTAATCGAAGAATTGATTTTTCTGAACCCAGCACTTGAGCACTGAGAACATGACACATGTCAAGCAGCCCTAAAAGAAACAGTTGTGTGATATTCCCCCATTGTATTTATTGTAGGGTATAATTGAGAACCTTGTCCACTAAATCATACAGTGTCCCCCTTAAGAGGACCAACAAAAGAAATTCTCTCAGGTCTAAGTACCTGCAAAAGCTATTTCTCCTGAGGACCTGGTATGTCTCCAACTATGAACTCTGTGTATTATGCTTTCATCATAGTTTCCTTCTCTGCTTTGGTTATTAGGAAGTTAAAAATTGGATTTGTGATTGAATTTTATTAGTTGTACAGTTTCATCTGGCTTATGATTTTTATGGTCTCCCTATCCTAGGTTTGTTTTATTGTTGTACACTTCTATTCCTGTACTTCTTGAACACTTTGTCAATTTTTATACTATTATACATTTTTGGTAACCATCTGAAAATTTTTTCTTTTGAAGAAGTTTGGTAAAAATAGTTGTTCTTCCTTCAATTAACACATTTTAAACTTTACTGGGGACATGTTTCAATAGACGTATAATAGTTATAATGTTTCATAATTGGCTTATAATTTAGTAGCTTAAAACTATTTTGGAATACCTGCACTTAAGCTGAAGAGAAACTCACGTGAAGGCTATGAAATGTAATAATGATATTTATTTGTAATCATTATTGAAATATTACCCTTTGTCTTTTGAGATTTACTTCTTTGGGGTCTAGGTATATATTGTTTCAGATGTTACAATTATGAGTTTGCATTGCATCATTTAAAAATGTCATAAAACTATTTTTTGCAATCTATTACCGATTGACAAAAAATGAAAGAAATATAATTTAGGCTGTACAACCAGGAAAATGGGTAAAAATTTTTATATCTAAAAAAGTCCAGATATTTACTCATTTTGAATTGCTGAGCATATTGTGTAGATAGAGTATGTTCCTAGCTCATTCTGTATGGGCAGCTCCTTGTACAGAAAATGTAGCTTGTTTTGAAATAATTACATGTTCATCCTTGTTTTATTTAGGGGAAAATAAAGTAATAGTTGACCCGCAGCCCTAGCCCTGTGGCATCCGATCCCATGAGATCTCAGAAGCTAAGCAGGGTCGGGCCTGGTTAGTACTTCGGAGACCACCTAAGAATACCAGGTGCTATAGGCTTGGGAGATTAACCTGACAATACATTCCCTCCCAAAAATCGATTTGCCATTGAAAACCCTATGAACAGCAGAGAGACACTGACAATAGTGTTTCACCTGTTGTACACAGGGTCGCTATGAGTCGGATACCAACTTAACGGCACCTAAAAACAACAACAACAACAACAACAACAAAATAATAGTTATTCCAGGAGGAGATTGTATACTAAAAAAAATATAACTTAGTTTTCTTGAATCTAGATTATTTCAGTGTAATGTTTCTTTTCACATCATTAAGAATTAGAGGATGGTATTTGATGACAGTTCTATGTGTAGTGCCCATGTGAAATACTTGGTAACACATATGTCGTAAGTGGCGAACTTATTCTGAGTTTGCCAAAAAAGGTTTGCTATTTAAAACATAATCTTCAAATTTCTTTTAGAAAATAAACTTATGCCTGGAACAATGACTTGTATAAATGAAAATTTACAATAAATTTCATACTGAAGCTAGGGTATGTTATTAAGGGAAATCAATCTTTCAAATATCAGAAGAAAATGAAAATATACTGGAAATCTGTAACAATGTAAATTTATGAAATGTAATGTAAATACTTTTCTTAGTGTTTATGAGAAACATTTTATTTTCTTTTTCAAGTTTACTATGCTTTTTTTGTTTTTGTTTTTTCTTTTCTTTCTCCATAGGCTCATTGGGAAGGCCTGACAGGCAGAATAACGTTCAACAAAACCAATGGCTTACGAACAGATTTTGATTTGGATGTGATCAGTCTCAAGGAGGAAGGACTAGAAAAGGTACTTCAGTCCTTCAACTTATTTGCTTTAATTATTAAGTGAAACTTACCAGAACAAAGAAAGCAATAATCTCTTTTGTCACATTGCATTGACATTTAAATTTACTGATTAAAATATGTCTTCTTTTTATATCAAATATAATAACTGACAACTAAGATCCCAGGATAAAGGATTTCTTAAGACAACTTAATATCTAATTTTCTCATGATGTTTTTCTGAAATGCATACAATTTTAGTATTATATACTATGAAAAACACATACTCTTAATTACATTGTTAAGATTTAATATAGTAATTATAAAATACTTGGTTTAATATTGTTTTTTTACCTATGTAGCATATAATCACTTGTGTTTTCATAGACTTTCCTACTTGGAGCTAGCCATAAAAATGATTAAATACATATTTTCATTGCCCAGTCATAATCAAGTACATCTAAACAAATATACATAAAACAAATTAGGTATGAACTTAATGCAAAATATTATACTAGATCATCTTACTTGAGTCTATTTCTTGGGGTTGAGATAAAGTGCAGATAAGGCATATAGAACTTGGAGATGTGCTTATTTTAAGAAATTTTAGCAAAAGTTTGCTTATACTTATATGCATTTAGGTATTTTTCTGATGACAATTGACAATTACAGGTATTTTTACTTATATGCATTTAGGTATTTTTCTGATGACAATTGACAATTACAGATAAACAGACATTTTGGTAAGAACTTAAGAAAAATTCTCCCTGATTGAAATAATAATACCTTAAAGACAGTAAAATATATTCCATCTAGTAAATGAACATGGGACATTATTCAAAGGAGGAAACTGAAGAAAGAAACTGAGTCAGAAGAATAGAAGAATGGTTCTTTTACCCTATGAGATAACACCATATTTGAATGCTAATTTAAGTTATCTAGGAGAGAGAAAAAACACATTTTTGATAATGTCATGAAGACAGGGATAAGTACATCATGACTAAGTCATGACTCATGATGATAGGTATAGGGTGCCATCTCCTCTCACTAAGAGTTTCAATCTGCACCTTTTATTAAGACTATGCAAATTCAAGAATGTTTTATATGAAAATGGAATCCAAACATTCAGGAGGCCATTACTTCTGAACTATTTCACTTCCAAGATGAGAACCTTAATTTATATTCAAATCCTGAGTTGATAATAGTAAAGTCAGTTCTTAAGGGCTTTATCACATAATTTACTGGGGACATAGTTATTTTTTAAAATACCCAAGGCACTAGGAGGAAATATGATTGCTTATATTTCCACATGTCAGCATGAAAATAGTCATACTCTCCATATTACCATGGATCCAGTCCTATTGTAGACTCAAAGTAAAGAAAATATTGCAGTTTTCTCTGTGTTCCCATGTGGCTCAGAAGAAGACCTATGTATAATGGTCACCAAGTATATATGGTATTCTACCAATCTGTTAAGGAAACTGAGAGTATGAGTTATGCATGTTGCCTTGAAATTTCATAAGTGGTTTGTATTCATTTCTGATATCTGAACATTTGTTTTGCTAAATTAATTTCACATAATACTTTTCTTCAAAGGATACAGAGATTATACATTATACATATTTGTAAATAAATACAACAGAGGCCTGTTTCAAGCCTTCAAAATAGCAATAAATGGATATTTCTGACAAAAGATATAACTATGTAAGGAGTCACAATAGATGGAATATTTAGAATTAGTCTTTGAATAGTGGGGAGTTCTTGGTTGGTAGAGACTTGGTTATTTCAGAAGGAGGTAATATGAAGAAAGACTGCATAGGATTTGACTCAATCACACATGTGCACCTTTGCACAATAGAAGTGAGAGGAAGAGCAACAATGCTGGCTTTGAGTGATAACATCAATGCTAGGTGAAGATATGTGCAATGTATTTATATATTATGTGTGTTCAAGGAGTGAATAGCCCGAAAGACTATGTGCTCCTTAGACAAGGATTGTAACTTGAAATTTTATTATGCAGTCATGAATTTAAAATTATTCTAAGTGGAAGTAGGATTTGAATAATCAATGACAGAAGGCGTTAACTAAACTTTCAGCAATGTTATTGGTTCAAGGAGTAACAGAGCATCAGAACTATGCTTTTAAGGAGAAATGAAGGAAACAGCAAAAGGGAAAATACTTGTGATACGAGCATAAATCAAAGATTGTGGAGAAAATTAGCAAATGAGAGAAATAGCAGCAGAAAGAAATTCTCAGATAGTTCCCTGAAAAGACAGAGAAGGTATTGAGGATAGGTGAAAGTAAGTTAGAAAAGAAAGGAAAAAAAGAGATTTCACATCAAATGTTTTCAATATCCTTGAAAATCTGTACTTGAAGTCATCATCTAAGAGGCAGGTAGATTTAAAGTTTAATCAGATCATGGAATAATTAGAACTGCCATTTTGACAGACTTTATTTTGACTTAATAGAAATAAAGTGCTGTTAAATAGCAAAATGTCTTCTTTTTTAAAATTTAGTATAATGGATAAGAGTTCAACATCTAAACTCAGACAAAATTGGGCTCAAATCCTTACTCTACTACTTACTATTTGTGGGCAAGTTTCTTAATCTCACTCAAACAAAGAGTCTTCAACTGAATCAGGGATAATAGTAGTATCTACCTCATGAAGACTAGTGAGCCTTGTCAATTTCACTTTGAATTTATCCTAAAAAGTGTAGTTAGACTGTCTCAGATGAAAAAGACAGAGTTCCTACCTTAATAGATCTCAAATTTTAGAAGGCCCAATAGATGGTGATTCAGGAGGTTTGGATTATAATTCAGATTTTATCCGAATTGAGTGAACCTCATCCTTTTGCTTAACTTGTGTTTCAAATTCCTTATCTCAAAACAAAAGGTGGGGGGAGTGTGATGGGCATTCATTTTGAGTCAGGGTATCACTAAGTTACGCATGCTGCTTTTGACCTTGAACTTTGTGATCCTCCTGCTTCCATGTTCCCAGACCCTCGGATTATAGGCATGTGCCACTATGTCTGGTTTAGGGCTTTCCTTTTAAACAATATGAAATGAGAATATGATGGTCTCTAAAAGAATCTGGAAAGACAATCTTTATAGGGACTGAGGCTAGAAATTTTAACTATCAACTGTCTTATCATGATTAGATATGGGAAAATGAATGAAGAAGACATATAAAACACCAGATTTATCTATTACCTCTCCTCATACTTATTAACTTTTCCTTGTTCTGTTTTGGTCATTTCTGACCAACATAATTAATTTATTCATTTAACTTGTTAATGCAAAATGTTTTATTTATGTGATAGTAGTTCACTATCTGGGCTGGGGTTTAGCTCAGTTGGTATAGCCCCCGATCCACAGTCTCTGAGGTCCCAAGTTCAATTCCCAGCACTGAAAAAATGGGAGACTGATGTGGCAATCCACTCCTGAGACAGTCCTGAAACAGTCAACCATTGAAAACCCTAGGAGGGTCACTATGATGAGCTGGATACGACTCGATGGCACCTAACAACAACAAGCTCACTAGAATGAAATATTTATGACATTATAGTTTCTGTTAAATTAAACTTAAAAGCAATCACCTGCCAGGAGACAAGGTTGGGATATTTAGTGATAACATGCTCATGCATGTGAGTCTGATAAAAATTCTCAGAAATAATAATCAGTGAATTTGTTACTACTGTATAAATAGGACAGTGCATTAATGAGTTAATCCTCTAGCAGATAAATGATGAACATCTATTTTATATCCATATGAATGTCATCCTCTAATGGAGACAATATGCCAATAAAAAGTAGAATTAGAAATTATAGAATTGAGCTAAAATTAAGATATTTTATTGGTATGCCATTCACTTTATGAACTATGAACCATAACATTCATATACTTATTAAGAAAAAATCATGCTTCTCATATTTACAATAAATTATAAAAGAACAAGTATGTTTCTGATAAACAGGGAATAGTGGGACATGTTCAGAGAACTGAGACTTGAGTTGAGATGCTATTGTGGATATCCTTTCCATTTAGATTGTGCTTATAGATCAAGATGGGTCATTTCATTCTTTCCTGGCATGGATATTGGTGGAAACCCAGACCAATGAGTGAGGGTCCAAGAAAGATCACCAATGCCATATACTAACCCAGTTATATCTGTCCACACAAGCTTTCTGGGGCCATGACAGTGCCTTCTCTGGAGCAGAGGAGGGAAAGGGGAGGCAGAATATTGGTGCCACTTCAGACTTTGTCTACCTCAGGCAATAATAGGACAGTTTTTTGTTTAACAGACTGGTATCAAGTGTTCAAGATCAGGAAATTAAAACTAGATTAAGCAATTTCCCCACTTGAATTATTCCAGTCTGTCCAAAATCATATCACGTTTAGAGTCCTTCATTTCTTGCCTATCCAATGCCACCATCATAACCTGGGTATGTTTTACCTGTTCAACTATATTGCAGTTCCCACAAACCTCTTTGTTCTATTTTTCTTTAGAATCCATTTCCCAAACTACAGCAGCAAGCATGCACTTTTCAAAGTAAATGTTATTCCTCAATTTAAACCCTTCCATGGGCTCCCATTTTATTTTGAATAAAATCCAAATATGAATTGGATAGCTCTACCTGCCTCTCATCATCCTCTCAGACACTGTGTTCTAGTCACACTGGCCTTTTCTCATTTCCTCACAGGAACAAAGTGTTCCAATAATTTATCAGTAGGATTTCCTCAGCTGGGAATATCCTCTTTGCCTGGAGAAATCTTACTTATCTCAGAGTTCTCACCTTAAATATGACTTCATTGGACAGCCCTCCCTTAAGTCTGTAATCAAATTTAAGTTACTCATGGTGCCTTGAACTTTTTTCTTCCTGCTTGCATAAAAATGTATGAGTTTATATTTAGGTTTTTTTTTTTAAGAGCTATCACTCTAACCATAGGACAAGGATGGAAAATATATGCCCCCCTTTCCATTATTCAATATATTCAAGGCCTGGTGAAGTGACTAGCACAAAGTATATCCTCAAGAAATATTTACTGACTATCAAATGAATGAAGGATCATTATGAGAATCATAAGAGATACTTCACATTGAGTGCTTATTCAAGTGTCTGATACAGAGTTTATACTCCAGTTGTTTTACTCTTTTCTATTTCACATCAGAACTGAGAAAGCCAGCAGTTAAGCAATCAGTGGGCTGGGATTGTGTGTCAGAATCTTAGGGAGAAATGATGTCAGATTGCAGAAAAATGCCACACTGATATCTCTACTTGGAGGGAAGCACATTGCACTGATGTGAAATCTGTCCCTCTATATGGTACAATTTTAAACTGTCAAACCCTCCATTACTACAACAAAGAGAAAAATATCATTAGCCTCTTTATAGATTTTCACATTTTTCTTCTTATAAGTTTGTGGTTTGGAAATAATCAAAATCCACCCAAATGAGAATAATGGGTACTATAAGGGATATCCTTTCTTCTAACAGTAGCTAATACATTTCAAGAAAAACCGTACTTTATAGTTTATGTGTTTAGGAACAACTTATTGGGAATATATATGTATATATGATTACTTGTTTAGTTATTTTTGGTGCTGGGTATTGAACTTAAGGCACATGCATGGTAGGCAAACACTCACCATTGGGCTACATCCCCAGCTTAAAATATTTTTTAAGCAAATTTGTTCCTTGATGGAGGTTTCACATTGTGCTAAGTTGTTATTCAGAACTTAATATAGGAAAATCTCTAGCAACTATTAACTGCACTAAGCAGAGATTCAAAGGCAGGTAGATGAGTAGAAAAGTTTGATAGTGAAAAAAAGGAAGGCATCAGTTGTGTTCTGATTGGATATTTTTAGCGTGAGGAATCTGGAGGTGGGCTAACTAGAAATGAAGCGTCTTGGGTTGAGAAGCCACATTAGAATTCTGCCTGGTTAATCCTGAGTTGAAGGGCTGTCCAAAAGCTGGCAGCCAAAGAACAGACCCTATCTGTTCTGGGCAGATTGCTGCAGAGGCTATCATGTGGCTTTGGCAATGATTGCTCCAGAAGTTCTGGATCAAAATTCTATTGTCATATGTAGACTGACCACCATTCATTTGTACATTCAGTCTGTCAGTGGAATTACTGAAGTCATTTGGACAGACAAGAAGAAATAGTAAAAGTATTAAGCGTCAACAAATTTTATTTATTAGGAAATATGAAAATGTCTTCAAATTTGACAATAAAATGGGGTAAGAATATACAATCAGGATGCAATTTGTTATTCGAAATAGTTTAGCATTACACACATGGTTCTCTGAAGCTTAGCTATGTGCTAGGAAAGACCAGCTCCAGAAGAAACACAGCCCATGACTAATGGTATAAGGTATTACAGAAATATTAAAAAAGTCCTTAGAATATAACTGGAAAAACGTTCAACAGCAAAAAGATTTGGAAGGGTTTTACAGAAAATAGGTTTGGGCTAAGTTGATGCCACTATATGAAAATGGTGGATTTCTACTGCAAGATGAGCTAACTAGGGGCCATTTTTGAAACACCCACTTACATTAAAAAGTTTCTCATAAGAAACTATAATTCAGTAACAAACCAACTAGTACTACTACATGATTAAATTTTTTTTCCTGACTGGCCTGTGACCATAATGTAATTCATGTGTTTTCCAAAGAAAATATTCAGTCCCTTACTATTACATCTTGTTATTCCAATGGATATTTGTCATCTAGGACATATTTACTTCTAAGAAGAGTTGCAAGCTATAGTTATTCTTGCATATCTCTTCTATCCTTTTATTAGCATCAAAATCTACCTGTTCTGATCATTTTATGGATATTCTGATAAATGTGACATTTATATTAAAATAGTCATTGAATAATAAAATTCCCTCTCTACTCAGTGAAAAGGGCTAATGAATCTTATTAAAATTGGCTTTTTATATTAATATTATACTAATTTTGAAGAAAACAGAATGATGAAACCAATACATCTCTTTGGCCAATGATAGTACTAAAGGATCTGGATGTGTTTGTCACTATGAGAAATCATATAAGGTCTTTGCTTGAGCATGGTTTCATAAGAAAATCAGCTTTTAACTTGTGTATGTTCAGGGAGCCTACAGCTGTAGCCCTGTGGTGTCTGATCCTGTCAGATCTCGGAAGCTAAGCAGGGTCAGGCCTGGTTAGTACTTAGATGGGAGACCACCTGGGAACAGCAGGTGCTGTAGGCTTGGGAGACGAACCTGGCAACCCACTCTCAAAAATCAATCCGCCATTGAAAACCCTATGAACAGCAGAGAAGCACTGACAATAGTGTTTTGCCTGTTGTAAATAGGGTCGCTATGAGTCAGATACCAATTGGACGCCACCTAACAATAAGAATAACATGTTTAGGGAAATTCTTGAAAGTGAAAAGAGGCTAAAAATAGACATGTAATACATTTTTCTCAATTTCTATAAAGTTAAGAGAGTACAAATTATTGTTAAATACATAGAATTTATAAATAATATAAATATAATAAAATATAAATAACACTATAAATAATGTTGTTGTTGTTGTTAGGTGCTATTGAGTTGTGTCTGACTCATAGCAATTCTCATGGGTTTCCCATGATTAATTCTTTTGGGATTGTTTTCAGGAGTGGGCTGCCAGGTCCTTCTCTTGATTTTGCAGTGCTGAAGATCAAACCCAGGGCCTCAAAGACAACAGAGTGGCACTCCACCAACTGAGCTAAACCCTAGCATTATAAATAATACTTTAAATAATGTAAAAACAATAAGTCCATATTTACAAATATCTACAAAGCTTAATTTTGTCATATTTAACTTGCAAATGGAATTTCATTTCAACTTTTAACATCTTCATTTCTAAATATTCAATGCTTATATTTGTATCTATAAGTACACAAATATTAATAATAGATAGACATCTTAATGAAACTCAAATGTTTTGGTAATATATGAAGAAGATGATAATTAGTAGTGACATCTTGCTTGCCTAAGTTTACAGGTATATAGGTTTCAGAGTCAAAACAGTTTCAAAGTGCTTTTTGAAGAATTTTGTAGATTTTTTTTAAGGAAAGAGTGGTAATTTTTATAGAACTCTTTTGCTATTGAACTTTCTCTTGCCTGTAGAATTCTATACTCATTAACTCCCTATGAATAAGGTGGTTGAATGGAATTTACAATCTTCAAAGTTCATCTAAACTTGAACATTCATCCTAGATCAGTGAGAACTCTTTCTTTAAAAGATTTCTAAATATCTGGTACACAGCAATTTTTATATTCCTCTCTTGATGACATTTGGTACATATAACCTAGTCCCCATGGCAACAATGACCCCCAACTTTCTCAGGAACTGAGATTTCTTTTGCCTCCCTGCAGGAAAGCAATGTTAATGGTGATGTGGTCTAGTAATCGTTAAGCTACTCAGAAATGAGTCCTTTGATTTTAACAAGGCAAAAATACATCCTGGGCTAAAGCCAAGCCTAATGCATTCCTTTGGCAATGTTAACCTTTTAATTTGTCTAACTGATATATAGAATTTACTATATGCCCTCACTGGGGACTATACTGATAATTCTATGTGTTTGTGTTTATAGTTATTATTTTACTTGATAATTTTAACCTTCAAAGTGGTATTTTTTTCAGTACTAGAGGATTGAAACCAGTGTCTCATGTGCTAGGAACGTGCTCTAACACTGAGCTGCACTCCTTGGCCCTCTGATTTTTATTTTTTATTTTGAGACTGGATCTTGTTAAGTTGTGCAAGTTGCCTCTGGCATTGAACTGGTGATCCTTTTGCCTAGGCCTCCTGAGTTGCTGGGATTACAGGTTCGCTTTAGTACCTGGCAAAGATGGTAATATATTTTTACAAAAATCTACTTTTGCATGATATTTATGTTTAGAAAACAATAGGATTGCTTTATTTGAGGAAATATAAATTTTTGGCCCATGAAATTTTTAGTTTTGGCCCATTAGATAATACTAACAATTGACTTTTTCCCTTTCAATAATTAAATTTGATTTAGAACATGCATCTTAAATTTGCACTTCAAATCTAGCCAAATCTGAAGTAGATTTTTTACTTTAGAAAAGGTTACTTAATTAAGTGTTTTCATATGGTCATGTTTGAGAACATTTAATTCATTGATTCTAATTTTATTTAAAAATAAAAACCACTATCAGTTGCTTATTGCTTTAGTTATACTTATTGTTGCATTCTCCCTAGACAAAAGTTAAGAAATAAATGTGAAAAATATGTGCTTATAGTAGACATCTCATTTGGTGAAATGAAGAAAAAGAATGTCTCTAAATTCCTACCAATGCTTAGGAAGAAAACTACTATGCTGAAAAATGCATCTTTGTACCCATTATTCATTCATGCACCATATTGGCTTGAGAATCCTTGGTTTGCAAATTATCCAGAAAGAATGAGTGTTCTACTTAATAAAGAAACAGTCTACCAGTGTGTATTCAATCAACTGCAAAGAACATTCATCTCCTAAATATGAATTGGCACATAATATAAATTCCTTCCTTATACTTTTCATTATTCCATCCTCCCAAACAGTACTATATGGGATATCCTTTCTTCTAACAGTAGCTAATACATTTCAAGAAAAACTGTACTTTATAGTTTATGTGTTTAGGAACAACTTATTGGGAATATCTATCTATCTATCTATCTATCTATCTATCTACCTGCAGCTATAGCCCTGTGGCATCCAATCCCGTCAGATCTCAGAAGATAAGCAGGGTCGGGCCTGGTTAGTACCTGGATGGGAGACCACCTGGGAACACCAGAAGCTGTGGGCTTGGGAGAAGGACCTGGAAACCCCCTCCCAAAAATCAATCTGCCATTGAAAACCCTATGAACAGCAGAGAAGCACTGACAATAGTGTTTTCCCTGTTGTACAGAGGGTCACTATAAGTCGGATACCGACTCAACGGCACCTAACAACAACAACAACATATGTGTGTGTGTATGTATATATGTATGTATGTATTTATGTGTATATATATGTATATATATGCATATATATATGATTATTTGTTTACTTATTTTTGGTGCTGGGTATTGAACTTAAGGCACATGCATGGTAGGCAAACACTCACCATTAGGCTATATCCCCAGCTTAAAATATTTTTTAAGCAAATTTGTTCCTTGATGGAGGTTTCACATTGTGCTAAAATTGTTTGAAACAGAGCATTGGCCAGGTGCAGTGGTAGAAGCCTCTACTTTCAGTGACTTGGGAGGTGGAGGCAGGTGGATCACAAGTTTGAGACCAGAGGCAGTCTGTGAAATTTGGTGAGACCCTGTCTCACAAAAATGTAAAAAAAAAAAAAAAAAAAAAAAAAAGTCTGAGGGTACAGTTCAGTGGTACAGCACTTGGAAAGCATGGAAGTGTGAGGCCCTAGGTTCAACCCTCAGTACTGAGGAAAATAAAACAACATAGAGTATTGTTTCTCATTATCATCACACAGGACTTTCTTGTAGATGTACACTCCACTCTTTTTTATCAGCATATATTAGTTGTACACAGGAGTTTCATTATGACATGTCCATATATGTATATAATGTACTTTGATCATATTCATTCACTCTATTATTTTTTTCTTACCTCTCTCTCTACTCTTTTTCCTTCCACATCCCTAAGTACCACTACACTCTTGCTCAAGACTGATATATCTGCCTGACTTTAAGTCAAAGCAATGCATATAATAAAAAAAAATTCTTTTTTTCCCCTCTTTTCTTTTTGCCAAGCTGAGGATTGAGCTCAGGGCCTCAGAAATGCTAGGCAGGTGCCTTACACCTGAGCTCCCCTCACAGCCCAGTATTACACAGTTTTATATTGAAAACTTTATTACCTTCATCCTATATACTGCCATAAAGTGGATATTTTGTTAGTAAATATCAATACAATAGTGCAAATAGAATTGTGATAGATTCAATTGTGCCAATTATTTTTAGTGGATAGTTCAGTATTAATCATTTCTTAATTTAAAACAATCTTGATTTTATTTACAAGTAACATTTTCAAGCCTATCTGGGAATGTTAATTTTATTCCTACTTGAGAAAGTTTCTTGTATTCTTCTCAAGTTGATTATTATGACAAATTCCATAAAGAATAAGAAGTATGTCCCAACACTTGTGCTTATATGAAACAGAGCTAACATGAAATTTTTGAAGAAATGATAACATACTAATTACAGATGAATGAACATTTATATAGCTTGGGTGAAACAAACTTTCTTTGGACATAAAGTACTATTGCAAGTTATAAAACAAAGGATGTTTATACTGAGAAAACTATCAACACACAAAATTAAATAACTGATAAATGATGTAAATAATTTTAAAATAATTATGAATATTAATATTTATATACTCAGTAAAAAAATAGAGCAAAGAAACCAAAGACAAAACAGTTAACCAAACAAAATTACTTTCAGAATTCATACATTCCTGAGAAACAAAAAATAAAGCATAAAATATTTACATAGCATAGTTTTTAAATACAAGACATATATAAAGTTAGCCTAAGAAAATAGCAAATCATGGAAAATCTATGTATTATGGTATTCCAAAATATTAAATAAGGCATTGAGGCAGAGCTTAAACAAAACATGAACACCAACATATGAGGTAAACCATGAAGAACAAAACATGGAAAAATATGTAAATGTCAAAGAATAGATGCATAATATATGTTTAATAACTGCCATATGAATGAATGAATGAGATTGGAAACTTAATCTTAAAAAACCTAAAATTCCTGTCACATAGCAATACACTTGCATGTTCTAGTCATTCATTCAGCACATTCAATAAGCATTTATTGAATATTGATTGTGTATAATTTAAAGATTCATGAATATCTTCCTCTTAATGTACTGATAGTCTTATGTATGAGGAAAAATAAGTAAAGGTGAAATATAATTTTAATTCAAAGCAAAATATGAGTGGCATTTCTGGAATAAGGAGAACAATGCATTTTTTCCTATGACCGGTATACATAATGCTCTCATGTACAAAGTCCTCAGGATGTCCTATATTCAAAAGCTGTGAGATAAAAAGATGAGCAAGCCAAAATCTATACACACAGGGGATTTAGGGTAGAACTAGACAGAGAAAACAAGCCAGTTAAAATGTGATGTTGTACTTACTGTGGTGAAAGTATGTGTAAGTTATTTCTGTATGGAAGCACAGCCAAACGCCATTGATTGCTACAGAGGAGAGTTAATTTACATGTTTCAAAGCATGGGGAAAGTTCATTGACAAAGTAATGAAAAAATGAAAATTATAAAGAATATCATATTTATAAAAGGCATAACATGAATAATTCAAAAAACTAAGATTTGATGAAATCTACCTTCAGAATATGGAGAAAGGCCTTATATTTCTGAAAAATACAATAAAAATTTCTGTCAGTCTGTGTGCATCTGTTCCTCTCTCTCTCTCTCTCTCTCTCTATATATATATATATATATATATATGTGTGTGTGTGTGTGTGTGTGTGTGTATGTATATATATGTGTATATATATATATATGTGTGTATATATATATGTGTGTGTGTGTGTGTATATATATATACACCTCCCACACATGTCTATATCTATGTCTATATCATCTATATCTATACCTCTATCTATAGTTATATGTTGTTGT
>VMDO01015903.1:0-49613 GCA_007922755.1 Pedetes capensis
CCTGGGGTTTTACTCCATTTCCCTCATCACGGTATACTCTACTTGGAGGAAGCAACTCTTCCCCAGTAGTCTTTTGAGTGCCTTCCAACCTGGGAGCCTCATTTTCAGGCACTATATCTGACAGTGTTTCTTTGCTATCCATAGGGTTTTCAATGGCTAGTTGTTTCGGGAGTGGCTCGCCAGGTCCTACTCCCTAGTCCGTCTTAGTCTGGAAGCTCAGCTGAAAACCTGTCCACCTTGGGTAACCTTGCTCATGTCTAAGGTTACAGTGGCAGAGCTCTCAGCCTCATCGCAACACGCAAGCCCCCACGGCAAACTGACAGACATGTGGGGGCTCTGATGGTAAGGTAATTAATACGAGGATGCATATATAGCATAAGAAAAAGAGAAGGAGAATAGAAAGAGGGAAGAGAGTAAAACAAGGAAGGAAGCAAATAAAAATAAAATAAATAAAAACAAAACAAAACAAAAAAAACACCTCACGTATACACGCTCCCACCCACGTATAAAATCGCTTATAGTCAGGTGCAGTGGTATACACCTGCATTCCCAGCAGTTTGGGGGCGAAGGCAGGAGGCTCGCAAGCCCAAGATCACAGGTAGCCTGCGCAACCCAGAGAGACCCTGTGTCAAAAAGTAAAAATATGGGCTGGGGGCGCAGCGTGGCGGTCCAGCACCTACAAAGCGAATAGGTGCAAGACCCTGGTTTCATACCCCCATACAAAACAACAAAATCAAAAAACAACAAAAAACCAAACCAAAACAAAACAAAACAAAAACCCCATGAAACAAACAAACAAACAAAAAATCAAAACAAAAACAAAACAAAACCATGAATACACGCTCACACACACTTATTAAACACTTCCAGTCAGGTGCGGTGGTGCACGCCTGCAATCCTAGCGGCTTGGGGGGCGGAGACAGGAGGACCACAAGCCCAAGATCAGAGGCAGTCTGTGCAACCCAGCAAGCCCCTGTCTCAAAAAGTAAAAAATATGGGCTGGGGGCGCAGCACAGCTTTCCGCCCACTTGGGAGACCACTTGGGAGAACGAAATCCTCTTGTGGGTGGGATGATATTCAACCCCCCCAAAGAGAGTCTGTAGTAGGTCTGCCATGCACAGCAATTGTGCTAGAAACTGTTCTTATTGTGTCTAATTGTCCCGCAAGACTCTGCCAGAAAGGAGCACTCTGTCCGCATGGTGCTCAGCCTCCTCCGCAGACCTCACCTTTCTCCACAGTGCGGTGGGATGACTTAGTATCCCCTCTGGTGTGTCTGGGGTCCAGGCATATGTGTGCCCATATGTCTGTGGAGATTGCGTCTGCATGACTGTCCCGCCACAACAGGCGAGAGGGAGCTGCGTTTCAGCTCTGGATGTGTACTGCTGGCACTGGTTTCCCACCGCCACAACAGGAGGGAGGGTGCGATTCTGTGCTGACTCACCAGAAAACTTGCAGTTTGTGTCCCGCGGGCAGGGTGACAGTGTGGTGTCAAGGTTGCATGCTGTGTTGGGTCCGGCTCCCGTGTGTGTGTGGGCAAAGTCCCCTCCGAGTCTCCAGGATTCTATCCTGCCATCTTGTCCTGTGCTGTAGTCGCGCTCGGAACTTCACCGCTGGCGGTGAACTGCTCCGCCAGTTTCTGCCCGAAAAGGAGCTCCCCCGGCCGCGCGCGACTTAGCCGCCTCCACAAGCCCCCGACCTCTCCGCAGCACAGTGGGGTGATTTGGGCTCACCGCTGATGTGTCTGGGATCCGGGCATATGTGTGCCCAATTTTCTGTGGAGTTAGGTGCCTTATCTTTCTGTGGAATGCTTTTATTTTTTTATTAGATAAGGTCTTGTTATTTCACCTAACTCTCATATTTTGGTGACAGCAAAATGAAGAGATATTAGGAATTCTGACAAGGAGAGACATTCATGTTCAATAGAGCAATGCAACAGATTAGTGAAAAAAAACTCAGCTGTCCAAAATCATCACCATTTATTTCCTACTCAAAGTCAAAGAAATCATTGTATTCAGCTTAAGCTTCCTGTAGAGTTCATTTCACTGACCCTTCCTTAATTTTGGCTGAAGGGTATTTTTAATAACTTGGTATGTTTGGGAGTCACGGGAGGCCAAGTTTCTGGCTAAGCTCAAAAGAAATGAAATAGAAATGAAATGCTTGAGGAATTCAAGAAAAAAAAGGCTAAAAGAAAGATACCTTATTTTAGACCTGTTTAATATAACTGACCTAATCATTCCTGAGAGAGGGGAAAAAGAAATATAGAAACCCCTCTGAGGAAAATCAATTTTCCAAAATTAAAGCTTGAGGCAGTCACTTCAAAATGTACAGAGGATTAGTTTATATTTTGGTTGGCAGCTAGTATTTAAGTCAAATGGAGGGGCAGAAATTCATATTAACCTACCTGAAAAAGACTAGAGGATTAGGAATAGGTCAAAGTGTGCTGAGGGACGCCTGGCCAGGAGTGGCAGGCCAAAGGGAAGGCCAGCTGGCCCAGACAGTCTGTGGACACATGACTTGAGGAGCAGGGTGGAGGCTACTTTCACCTAAGAAACCCTGTTCTAATCACCCATCTATCCAGCTCCCCTCACAGCCTTTGTGCATGGCAGGCTTGCCTTCTGGGACCCTGGCATTGTTGGTCAGAGGAGTTCTGTTCAGTTTTCTGTAATGAGTATGTGCAAGGGACTAGGAACCTTAGAGTAGCAAGTTGAATGTGTCTTTGCTTTCTCTTCTTACCGTCGTCTGTTTGAAGACTTCCTGTTCACCAGCCTTTTCTAAGCCATCCTAAGCTCACCCACTTCCAGTCCTCTGGCCTCTCATTACCTACTTCACTGTGAGTGTTGATCATACGGATTGCAACCACAGTGCGGGCCGTGTCCTAGCCATCTAGTCAGTAAGGTCCCTGAGGTTGTGTCTATGCTTCCTTTGAAATACATTCTGTGCCTGCACAGTGCTGAGCACAAGCTGGAGCAGAATTGCTATTGATTAATGGGTCAATTAAGTTAAATAGGGCTTATGGTACACATGTTTTCTAAAGATGTGTAAAATCTCTTATGTAAATTTTTTAACATCTACTTGATTGGTTAGGTACCGTCAAGTCAGGTCCTACTCATAGAGACTGTACGTACAAGAGAACCAAACACTCTCCAACACTGTACCATGCCTGGCATTATGTCAGTGCTTCTCTGCTATTCATAGGTTTTCAATGACTGATCCTTTCAGGATGGCTTAGGGAGTGGATTGTCACATCCTTCTCCCAATTTTTGTGGGGCTAGGGATCAAACCCAGGGTCTCAGAGAGTGCACAGTGGTACTCTACCAACTGAGCCAAATGTGATAATGTAGAAACTGAGCATTATTTCAGGTGAAATATAGGTCATCTTAATATTTTGAGGCAAAAGACTGTTTGTTTACTCTTTACTTTGTTTTTTTTATTATTCCCTTGATATTTGTTTATTAAGTGCCTACTGTGTGTTACAACCATGGAGGATTTAGCTGTGACCTAATAATTAAAGTTTAGGAAAAGATGAAAAAAAGTATGAAAATATCCCATGTTGATCTTTCAGGGCAATCTGTGTTTATTAATGATTAATTGCCAGCAAAACCCAGAGACCATTTCTTTACCCAACAGATACTTAGAGCTGCTGCCAAAAGTAAATACCATTGGCTAAATAAGGAGATTTGAAGATATTGTCCTTACCCAATAAAAGCTTCCAGAGAAGATAAAGACAGAGAATAACATTTATGATGTATTTTCTTTCGTTAATAAACTCCTACATAGTACTCATAATGGGCAGGCTGTCTTCCAAGCAACAGCTAATTATTGAGTATCTGCCATAAATGTGACCTTATTTAATTCCCATAATAAATCTATTAGGTTGTATTATTAGCCACATTTTTTGTAGTACTAGGGGTTAAATGCATGATGTCATGCATACTTTTGTAAGCATTCTACCACTGAGATGCACCCCTAGCCTCTTTTTAAAATTTTTTAATCTTGAAACAGGGTTGCACTAAGTTATGCAAGCTGCCTCTGGCCTCAAACCTGTGATCCTCCTGCCTCTGTCTCCTGAATTGCTGGGATTATGGGCATGAGATATGATGCCTGGCTAATCATATTTTTATAAAAAGAAAATTGAAACCCTTTCTCAATTAAAGTTTAGACAAGTTAAGTATTTCACCCAAGGTCACACAGCCTATGCTTCATGAGCCACTTATAATAGAACTTTGGGTCCCCATAGGATGACTTGCTGTAACGTGCTGTCAAATCAGGTCCAACTCACAGTGACCCAAGTACAACAATATGAAACACTGCTCGATGCTGTGCCATGTCTGGCACTATTGTCAGTGCTTTTCTGCTATTCTTGGGTTTTCAATGGTGATTGTTTTGGAGTGGGCTGCCAGGTCCTTCTCCCTAGCCTGCAGCACCTGGTATTCCCAAGTGGTCTGCCATCAAAAGGGAACCAAGTAGGTCTTAGGGAATGAAACATAGTTAAGATTGGTAGGCTTGCAAATATGGCACAATCAAGGATATACTCAAAGAAATCTGCCCTATAAGAGACCTAAAGGGTAGTAGATATTAATAAAATGTAATTTCCTGTCCAACATTAGAATTTGGGGAAGATATAGCCCCTCCGATCCAGCTCTCTAAAGGACTTTGCAAGTTTTACTGCAATATCCTCTTTAAATTCCTTCTGATATAAATAATGTAATGTGTTCTTCATGGTGCTCCCACTTGACTTAAGTCTATGACATTATGGGAGTTAAATAGGCCTACCAATCTCCACAGCAATCAGTGACCAACAGATGAGTCACCAGGTGGAGGAATCAACAAGCCTATTCATATAGGATGGTCCTCCTATGTGACTTGTCAGTGACTTCTGCCAGAATCCTTGCCTTATTTGAAAGAAGTGGCCTGGGTCTCCGCTTCTTGAAAAAATGATCATCTTTTTTCTCTTTTTTAACTCAATAATTAGAGCCCACTGCTAGCCCAGAAGGCTTTGCCATAAATTTGTTTAATAGTTCTCAGTTTACTAGGCATGACAGATCCTATTCAAGTTTTAATATAAGTATTAAAAGTATAAATATACTTTTACTTTCCAGAAATGGTGGTGATTTTAAATTTAAAATTTCATCTCTAGTGTATTGCATTTTTCTAATGTAAACACCAAATAAAACATATTTTAGTAGCTTCATTTCAATTCAAGATATCACAAGCTACTTGTCAACTTTAAAATAAAAATTACATCCAAAATATTTTTAAACCTTCTAAATGCCAATTGGGTTTCAGTGGTCCTAATCAGAATTTTCCTTGGAAGAAAAATGTTAAGAGAAACATACAATAAAAATAAATCAGTGCAAGTATACAAAATAAGCTAGAAAAAATGAATAGAGTCAAAGGAAACCTTTATATAGTATCATACACTATCATATTTCCCATTAATGAAGTTGCTGAAAACCTTCCATGGAATAAGATATCTATAAGGAAATAGCATGTTAATAACTGATGTAATAATTATGTTGGAGAGCAAACAGTATTGTGAAATCTATCTCACTCATATGCCAGGGATCAGATTTTACAGTAAGACCCAGAGACAGTTTAAATATCTCCTTATGAGGAAGTGGGGGAATCAGGAAGGTTTTTACCTCTATAAAACCTAACAACAACAATATCACCTTGCTTTTAGAGGCAGACAGGGGCTAAGCCAATGTTTCAACCTACGGCTAGGGAGGTAATCACTGTATTTTAAATGTACTAGAAGAGAATTGGGCTAGGGTTTAGCCCAGTTGGTAGAATGCTAGTCTGCACTCTCTAAGCCCTGGGTTCGATCCCCAGCACCACAAAAATGGGAGAAGGACGCAGTCATGAAGCAATCAGCCATTGAAAAGCCTGAAGCACTGACATAGTGCTGGGCATAATGCCAGGCATCGCACAGTGTCAGGTAGTGTTTCATCTGTTGTAGGGTCATTATGAGTCAGACCCAACTCAAAGGCACCTAACAACAACAGCGGCAGCAGAGAATCAAGGCTTAGGCATCTGTGCATTCAGCAGCTTTGGTCAGTTGGCCATCAGGTATGTCCCATTTGCCAGATTGTTATTTAAAATACAAGAATGCAGTGTGTCAAAGGGCAAATTTGCATTCTGTGGAGCACTCATCCATGGAGAGGGAGCCCTTCCATCTGAGGGCACTAGGTATTGGGTTACTACCCTACCTCTGCCAAGAGTGCACATTTTCTGAGAACAAAGGGACTGTTTTCCTCTCTCCTAAGGATTTCATGTTAATAATTGAATAGTAATCTTATAGGATAAGCCTCCTATACTACTTTGTACATTTTTAGAAATGCCCCCCAATTGCCTGTGTCATTTTATAATTTGGTTTATGACTCTTGCTTGTTGGTCAATGCATTTGTTATAAGGGTAATTTGGAGGAGACCACTTTACTGGGAAGGATGCCTCTGTCCAAATAAGTAAGTAAATAATATTTTTAAAGGAAAATCTAACTTTTAAAAACTTTCTAAACCTATTAACTTTGTGGAAGCCTTTCAGTTATCCTCATGGGCAGCAGGAGCAGAATGTTCTGCACCATAAGTGTTCCCTGCACTCAAGAGGCTCTGCTCATTTCAGCATCTTCCTTACACCCATGTCCGTAACAAAACAGGACATTTTTTTCTCTAATCCAGGTTTTGGAAGAGCTGGTGGTAGCTGTTTAACACTGTGCGAGGTATAACATTTTGCATTGTTTTGTGTTTTTTCTAGATAAAATATCATTCTCCTCTTAGGAAAATGGACTTGCTAAGCATGTACTTTGCAAGTTAATATCAGGTTCCTGATATGGAGGGCTATTGTAACCAGAAGAACTCTATTAGCCACCACAAAGGAACAAAGGGTTGGTTGTGTTCTTTGTGGAGGCTGTCCTGAGTGAAGGCATTAGACACCAAATGAAGCATCTTTTCTGCCTTTTGACAATTCTCAAACAGCTCTGGAAAGTAGACATCATGATCTTCATTTTACTGATGACAATGGTAAAGCAAGGTTGACTTAGTGACTTACTTGAGGTCACACAGTAAGTAAAAGAACCGAAATTGAATCCAAAGTTGGTCTTGGTCAAAGCCTAAACTCTTTACTGTACTACATTGGATAGGCTCAGGGGGTACACTGCAGAGAGAACATGCCATCTGTACCCAAATTTACCTGCTTCCACTGTACTATATTGAATGGACTCAGGGGTTTCATTGCAGAGAAATATGCCATTTGTAACTAAATTTTATAATTCACTTATACTTTTGGGTTTTTTTTGAAATCTAATTTTCATCAGGAAATAATTGTTGTTGTTGTTAGGTGCCATCTAGTCGTGTCCGACTCATAGCAACCCTCATAGGGTATTCAATGGCTGACTGTTTTGGGATTACTTTGGGAGTGGATCGCAAGCCCTTCTCCCATTTTTGCGGTGCTGGGAATCGAACTCAGGACCTCAGAGACTACAGCACATAATAGGAAGATACATATCCTCAGAATCCGAGAGTGAATTGTGAGCTTGAAAATTGCCACTTTGAAATGGCAGTGCCTGTTCCCCTTTCCAACCTCCATACAAAGCTGGGTTTTGACCCCATGTGGTTCTGGTTGCTCTTTTGTGTACTACCTCAAGTTCTCACAGATGATGTATATGCTGGAGGTAGGACAGGGAAAGCACACATATCCATTCTGAAAGGCTTTTTTCTGTGAGAGTTGCTAATAGGCTTTCCCTCACTCAGGATGATATTTACAGTGTCTGGATTTGTGAATTGAATAGTCCAGGAAAGAAGTTTATGCTTTACATTCTATAAAAATGTGTAGTACAGATAGATTAATCTCATCCCTTTTCTTCAGGGTGACAAGAAGCATGACCAACTGGTAACATGAAAGACAAGATCAGAGAAAATCATGAAAAGATCTTACAGAGAATTTTGCAGAGTTCATTCATATACATTGCCAAGTGTTATGCTATTTTATTAAATCCCTCCAAAGTTCTAAGGAAGTTGACAGTATTTCCATTTTCCTGATAAAGAAACCCCAACTCAGAAATGTCAAAAGTACTTTTTTCAGGTCATGGAGTTTTCTGGCCTCCCATCTAGTGCTCTTATGGTTACCCCACTACCCTCCACCAACATCTTTGCCATTTCAGAGAAAAGTATAAAAATGGAAAGCACACTGCAGAGTATCAGTTGCTTTCTCTGTAAAATAAGGAAATATACATGAATTTATACTCCCTGTAAGGACTTGACTGTTTTTAATAATAATTGTAGTATATTAATTCTAGTTGTTAGGTACCTTCGAGTTGGGTCTGACTCATAAGACCCTATGTACAACAGAATTAAATGCTTCTCAACACTGCCATGCACAAGATCTTTTTTATGTTAAAGCCCATAGTTGCAGCCACTGTGTCAATCCATCTAGTTGAGGGCCTCCTTTTCTTCATTGACCTGCCACTCTCCTACACATGATGTCTCCTCCAGGATTGGTGCCTTGTGACAACATGTCCAAAGTATGCCAGATGCAGTCTAGCCATCTTTGCTTCAAAGGAGCACTTTGGTTGCACTTCTTCTAGGACAGATGTATTGGTTCTTTTGGCAGTCCATGGTATATTCAATATTATTCTCCAGCATCATAATTCAAAAGCATGAATTTTTTTCCTGTCTCCATTATTCCATGTCCAGCTTTCATAAGCATATGATATAACTGAAAACACCATGCAATGAGTCAGGTGCACCTTTGTCTTAGATGTGACATCTTTACTTTTCAATACTTTAAAGTGGTCTTTCACAACAGCTTTTCCCAGAGCAATGCATCTTTTGATTTCTTAACTGCTGCTTCCATGGATGTTGATTGTAGAACCAAATAAAGCAAAATCTTGGACAACTTCGGTCTTTTCTCCATTTATTGTAAAGTTGCATACTGACCCACTTGTAAGGATTTTTGTTTTGTTGCTATTGAGTTGCAATCCATACTGAAGGCTGTGTTCTTTGATCTTCATCAGTAAATGTTTCAAGTCCTCTTCACTTTCAGCAAGCAAAGTTGTGTTATCTGCATAGTGCAGGTTGTTAATGAGTCTTCCTCCAATCCTGATGCCACATTCTTTCTGCTTCTCAGATTATTTGCTCAGCATAGAGATCGAAGAGGTTCAGTGAAAGGATACAGCTCTGACACACGTTTCCTGACTTTAAACCAGGCAATGTTTCCTTGTTCTATTCATAGGACTGCAACTCGGTCTGTGTACAGATTCCTCATGAGTACAATTAAATATTCTGGTATTCCCACTCTTCACGGTGTTATCCATAATTTGTTATGATCCACACAGTCAAATGGATTTTCATAATCTATAAAACATAGATAGGCATCATTCTGGTATTCTCTGCTTTGGGCTAACATCTATTTGACATCAGCAATGATGTCCCTGGTTCCATACCTTCTTCTGATCTGGCTTGATTTGACAGCAGTTCCCTGTTGCCATTAAAGTGGAATAGACCTTAATGACAGAAATGGAGTAAAGACTCAAGGACCTCCATTTGCTGATGTGACATGACTCAAAATAAGAAGTAACAACTGTAAACATCCATTAATAATTGGAACATAGACACATGTAGTATGAATCCAGGAAAACTAGAAATCATCAATATGGAAATGGAGCACATAAACATTGACATTCTAGGCATCAGTAAGGTACTATGGACTGGTATTGGCCATTTTTGATCAGATAATCCATCATAGGATCTATTATGCCAGAAATGACAACTTAAAAAGAAATGAGGTTGCATTCATCATCAAAATAAGATATCTCAAGATGTGTCATGAAGTACAGTTCAGTCAGTGATAGAATTATATCCATATGCCTACAAGGAAAACCCAGTCAATATGACTATTATTCAACACTATGCCCCCCACCACTAAGGCCACAAATGAAGAAAGGAGATATTTTTACCAGCTTCTGCAATCTAAAATAGATTGAACATGCTATCAGGACATACTTATAGTTACTGGTGACTGAAATGCAAAAGTTGGAAATAAAGAAGAAGGCTTATTCGTTGGAAATATGCCCTTGGTGACACAAACAATACTGGAGATCATATAATAGAATTTTGTCAGACCAATGACCTTTTCATTGCAAATACATTCTTTTACCAACATAAATGGAGACTATAAACATGGAATTCACCAGATGGAACAAACTGAACCAAACTGACCAGATTTCACCAGATAGAACCTAACTGACCAGATTCATCAGATGGAACCAAACTGATTACATTTGTAGAAAGAGACAATGGAAATCCTCAATGTCAAAACTCAGAACAAGACCAGGTATTGATTGTGGATCAGACTATCAACTGCTCAAATGAAGGTTCAAACTGAAACTGAAGAAAATTAGAGTGAGTATATGGAAGCCAATGTATGACCTTGAGCATATCCCACCTGAGTTCAGAGACCACGTCAAGAACAGATTTGATGCTATGGACACTAATTACTCAAGACCAGATGAATTGTGGCATAACAGTAATGACGTCATACATGATGAAAGCCAAAGGTTATTAAAAAGACAGGAAAAAAAAGAAAAGACCAATTACATGTCAAAAGAGACTGAATCTTGCCCTTGAACATCAAGCAGCTAAAGTAAAAGGAAGATATGACAAAGTTAAACTAAACAGAAGATTTGAAAGGGCAACTTGTGAAGACAAAGTCAAATATTATAATCACATGTGCAAAGAACTGGAGATAGAAAACCAAAAGGGAAGAACATGCTCTGTTTTTCTCAAGCTTAAGGAACTGAAGAAAATATTCAAGCCTTGAGTGGCAATAATGAAGGATTCTACAAGGAAAATGTTAATGCAGGAAACACCAAAAGAACATAGAAGGAATACACAGAAACATTATGCCAAAAACAATTGGTGGATGACCAACCACATGCTCAGGAACCCCTGGTATTAAAGGAAGAAGTGGAAGCTGCCTTGCAGGCTTTGACAAAACACAAGGCTCCAAGTATTGATAGGATATCAATTGAGATGTTTCAACAAACAGATGTAGCACTGGAAGTCTTGCCAAGACATTTGGAAAACAGCTACCTGGCCAACTGCCTGGAAGAGACCAATATTTGTGCCTGCTCCCAAGAAGGGGATCCAACAAAATGTGGAATTTATTGAATGGTATCATTAATATCTCACAGAAGAAAAATTATGTTAAAGATCACAGTAATAGACATTGTTGATATAGTTATAAATTTCATCAGTACAATGCATAACTAATATACGTTTAGTTGTACTTATAAATATGTTTCTCACATGAATGAAAGTTAAAGTTTCTTGGTGCTTAATATTTTCTGGATGTTTTCCTTAGATTTTCCACATGGGGAAGTGTTGTAATCCTCAATTTGCAAAAAAAGAAGCTGAAACTGTGAAGGTTAAGTAACTTGTCCTAGGTTATGTGGTTCTGTTTTACTGACACTCTTTACTTTGTTGATATAATAGTGATTAAAAGTTAGGTATCAGTGTGTAACTTGTCACATTCTTTTTAGTACAAAGCATTTCCCTCAAAATCATGTATATTTTTGAGCTCCTGTTCTCTAGGTTCACTTTTCTTTTATTTAAATATGTAGAGATCTGTAGGCATAAAACAGCAGAGATTGAAAGGTTATTTATATTTTATAAAATTATGCTGTACTTTTGAGTTACTCTAGTTTTTAAGAACTTTAATTTTCAGTGTTAATAGCATATCACATAGCCCCAAGGAAAGAAGACATCCAATGAGAAGATATAGTTTGTCTCATTTTGTTCCACTAGGTTTTTAGTCGTCAAAATTCAAGCATTAGCAAATATGATTGTTAAATCTATTCAGTTGTATCTTTTAGCTTATTTGCATTTTAAAATAAAGTAACTCAAAATACAAATAAGAAAATGAATACAATTAACTACTGAGGGTTCAAGTATACTGTGCATGTTAAATATTTGTGTGCTAACTTATCCGTGATATCTGCTTTGTCAAAATGAATTTATTTCCCTGTACTCCTGTACCATGTTTTAGCTTTGTTTTATTACCTGTTATAGATTTCCTGTTATTTCATTGAGTAATTGTGATGGTTGGGTAACTGAGTAAGAGGACTGTGTGTTGATATGCTTGAAGTGTGTACCTTATGCTTAGATAGAAGCACATCTCTATTTCTAGTTTACCATTTACTTTTTGGTGATCCTGTGCAAGTTACTTAACTTCTCTATGCTTTGGATTCCTTGTATGTAAACAAGCCTATTTATACTACCTGCCTCAAAGAGATATTCAATGATTAAGTTACCTATGTCCTTCAAAGCATATAAGCATAATGTTAAATAAGC
Organism: Pedetes capensis; assembly: GCA_007922755.1. Taxonomy (NCBI): domain Eukaryota; kingdom Metazoa; phylum Chordata; class Mammalia; order Rodentia; family Pedetidae; genus Pedetes; species Pedetes capensis. Next base: position 12,348 of record VMDO01015903.1, read on the forward strand.
TCTACCTGATGTTATTATTAATTTCATTCTTGCTTTCATCTGAATTCAGTACCTTATTACTTTGTCCTTGAACTATTGTATTAGCCTTCTATTTCATCTCCTAACCATCAGTATTGTATCAATTTGCATATGAGTGGGAAACTAGACCATGCAAGTTATTTTAACAGAGATGATTTAATATGGTTATTGTTCAAATAAGTTGGGGGTGTGGCAGCTGGAAAAAGGACACTGTGGGGTGGCACAGAACTAATAACTGCAAGAAGCAGTTACACATGTAGGGCAAGGTAAATTAAAGGGAAAAAGTGTGGTTATCATCCAGATGTTCAGAGGAGAGACCCACAGAGCTGAGACTCAGTCTTTGGATGAGAGGGTATTATCAGGTTTCTGGGAGTACATGAAACTTCTAAGGAGGGGCCACTGCTGGCTGCTCCTGGTGCTGAAGGCATGATGAGGCTGAATCTGAGCATGTGCCAAGAAAGCTGGTAAATGGAACCATTTGCTGCTGTTCAAGGTGAAATCCCATTGCTGGACTCTGTAGTTAGAAAGCACAGGCAAACAGGAGGGAGTCTCCTCGCTCTCCTCCCACCTCCTGCCTCCTTTTATGGCACTCATCAACCAATGCAAACAGCCTTGCAGCTGGCAAAGGAGAAGTGTAGCTTGCCGAATGAACCACTGCGTCAGCATCAGAAAGTAGAAGATAGAAGGGTAGGTTTAGAGGTGAGAGATAATAGTTTAGAAACCAGCATAAATGTCTTTGCCATCCTAATCTCTTCTGTAAACTCCTGCTGTGCCATTTCCCCACAGCACTACTGGAAGCACAGTTCTCACCTACTGGAATATCTTCATATCTACTGAGCAAAGCCAATCTAATGCATGTGCATGTGCGTGCATACACACATGAACCTACTATGAACATTGTTCTCTGGGCTGTGGAGGATATAAACATAAACAAAGTTTGCTGTCCTCACATGATTTAAAGTGGTGTAGGGGAAACTGTCTTTCCTCAACAGATACATAGAGTACTTGGGAAGACCAAGTTCTGACCAGTGGAATTCAAAAGATTTCAAGGAGGGATGAGTAAATTTCCACATTCAAAGGTGAAGCCCTTTGAACTTGGCTGAATCTTCACTACTCTCCTGCACACCCTGATTAGTAACAAAATGCAACTCTTTCCTACTCAGCCTTCAGTGTGTCTGTTTGGTTACCGTTCTTAAGCCAATCACTTGAACACTTGGCCAACCAATGCTGAGTGGTTCCCATGTGTGCAGAGAAGCATTGTCAAACGTAGTGCTGGAGAATGAGCCCTGCACCAGGCTGGAAGGCATTCAAAAGGATAATGGGGAAGAGTTACCTTAATGATGGGAATGGAGTCAACCTTAGAGTCAACCTTAATGATGGGAATGGAGTAAAGCCCCTGGGACCTCCTTTTGCTGATGTGGCAGTACTCAAAATGAGAAGAAATGTAGTAGCTGTAACAATGGTTCAAACATAAAAAGATGGTGTGCATGAAACGGTGTTGGGGAGTGTTTTCTTCTGTTGCACATTGGGTGGCTGAGTTGGACTTGATTCACACACCTAACAACAACAACAACAACAACAACAACAACAACAACAACAACAAATATGTGCATTGAGCTGATGCTAAAGATACACCTGGGAGAAAATGAGGTGAGGTTCTTTCAGCTTGGAACTCACGCTGCAAAAGGGGAGGCAGTTCTTCCTTTTAAAATGTCAGTCAAATGAATGCAGAAGTATGAATCATTGTTGGTACAGAGGAAGACAGGTGTAACTCACTATGATAGGGGGATGACCAGGTTAATTTGGGAGTCACAGAAAGCCTCCCTGAGGAAGGAAGTGTAGGTGCTAGATCAGGTACAAGTGAGGGCAGGAAAGAGAGAGGGAGGCTGTTCTGGGGTGTGCAGAACCCCTCAGACCAGAGTAAGCAGAAAATGAAACTGGGAGGGTGGTAAGTGTGCAGGAAAAGGGAAAGAGCTGATTATGCACCTTCTCACATATTAATCACCTGCAGCTGTAGCACTGTGGCTTCTGATCCCTTCAGATCTTAGAAGGTAAGCAGGGTTAGGCCTGGTTTGTACCTGGGTGGGAGACTGCCGGGGAGCATCAGATATTGTAGGCTTGGGAGGGGGACCTGACAGCCCACTCCCAAACATCAATCCACCATTGAAGACCCTATGAAGAGCAGACAAGCACTGACAATAGTGTTTTGCCTGTTGTACATAGGGTAGCTATGAGTTAGATACTGACTCTACGGCATCTAACAACAACAACAACAACAACAACAACAACAACAACAACAACATGTATTAATCGTTTCAGAAGACACATCTCCCACAAAGCCTTCCTTAAATTTGTCATCTGAAACAGCTGCTCCCTCTTGTTTTACCTGTCCTTTGTGCTTCTTATAAGGGTGTTTATCCTATGTTGCCTGGGACCACGTTTCTTTAGTTATAAGTCTAATTGCCCATGCACAACTGTAAGCATTTAGAGACCAGGATTTGTCTCCTACCTGTCTTTATATCCTTCAGGGGGATGTATTCTCAAAAATATTTATGGAATAACATCACCCCTTAATATTCCTGCTAACATGTTACATGGCTTGTTCTCATGTAAGTGTTCTATTATTTCATTCAGTATCTCATAGTAGATATAGAATTGTGTTGGGGTACAATGGTAGTTGTTTGACATGTGTGGGTAGGTAATGTGCCCTGGGCTGCTTTTGGAATGGTTGTAGGGTTTGAGGCTTGAGGACATGTACTTTAGGTCTCCATGAGTCACAGTGAATGGACACCTTCCCAAAAGTTTTCAGAATCTGAAGCATGACCGAATTTCTGTTCAACCAACCAAACTGACTTTGTCATTTTATTTGGCCCCCTGTTCTGTCCTGGCCTCATTCTGCATGTCATTATACAAGAAGACGATGAGCATCTGCTCACAGAACAAACGCTTGAATCCGCCATAAACAGAGTAGACTTTGAAAATTAAATGCACTATGCAGAGGAGGGTCTGGGTAGGCATCCTGCCCACCTGCCTAATTCCTAATGGCCCCCAAGTCTGTTTGCAGCAACCTGTGTGATCCTGCCCTTCCATATTGAGGAGGTTGCTGCAAGGGTTTCCTTGTCTTTCTCATAATATTGTCCTTCATTGGAGTCTGTGATTGACTGGGAAAATAGCTGTGATATGAAAATGACAAAACTCTCATTAACCATTATTTTACAGTGGTGAATTAACAGTTGTGGCAAGACAGTACCTACTAAAGAAAACTGAACTGTGACAAATAGTCCCAGAATTCAGAGGCAGCCAATTCACTGCCAGGATGACCCAGACATTCTAGTGGATGAGAATGATCATTTTATAGAGACTATCAGTCTGATTAATATACACTCTGAGACAAGGTATAAAATTTTATCCAAGTGAGGCAGGGGTTGTATGAGAAAGGATAATAGAAACAGCTGGTTCTGAACTGGTCTGTAGGACCATATTAACATTATAACTATGTAGAGAGATATGCAAACATATATGGGCAAAGTTGAGATGGATATAGGTGTTTGAATGTATGAATGTATACCTAAATTTATAAATTCATCTCTGATGAATTAACCAATTTACCATTTTTAGCCCCCACAGAATGGGGTATGTAATTTTGTTCCCACTGTAAAAACATCCTCTTTGTTGGTACATATTGCCAAATTTTTCAGTATGAAACTCATCTGAAGGCCATATGGTGAAGTTTAATTTATGGATGATATTATCCAGCAACATTCCTTTAGCAGTTGGTGGTTGCAATGTTTTATTATTTCAGTTTAGCTTTGTCATAATCTTATGACATGGCTGATATCATTATTCCACATTGATAAAGAAAGGTATTGGGAGGCAAGCATATTTCTCAATAAGTTGTCATGTGTTTATATATGTGTGTGTGTCTGTGTGTGTTCTTGGTGATGTGAAATATATGTGAGGGGAATTGTTCTTGAGTGATAGAGGACATTCTTTCACATAACTGATGACGTAGATTAAATCCTAATCTGTGGAACTTTGGGCAAAGTCTACACCTAAGTAATGTTTGGGAGGAAGGGGCATTACCTCAGACCCTGTATCAGACTGACTCTATAAGGAGAAAAGCTTAGTAGGTCTTGGTTTCAATATATCTGGTACCTTTCTGGATGAGCAAAAATTGACACATCTCTCCTGCTTCTTTCTCTCTTTCTCTTCCTACCTGACAACTATTTCACCTTATTTCACTTTATTTTGATAGATTAATCTCACTAGAGAGAGTCAAAGCCAGCTCTCCGTAGGTGAAGAAAGACAAAACCTCATTATAGTACTTGTTTGTGTCATGGTTTCTCAGGGACATGTACCAGGAACAAACACAGTGGATTCTTTAAACCTTCCAATCTGAGAAAGAAGAGTTCTCTTTCCTGTGAGGTCAAGATTTAAATAGAATGGCAAAGAAACAAATGCTTCTTGATTCTGACTTAGATGCTGTGTAGACCCAGAACATATATTCAGTCCTTGCAGCAATTGTTGAAGGGCACAGATAAGAAATATAAGGAGTTCTAGTCTTTCTTGACCCACAGCAGGCTGACCCTCACACTCCTTTGACAGATAAGAAAACTCTGGCTCAAAGTTTAAGAATGTTATGCAAGTCCTAAAGCAAAGTCATATAGAGCCAGGTCTTTAGCCCAGGTTGTTATAGCTCTCAAGCTTTTTCCTTTTCTTTTTTTCATTTTTTTCTTCATTACTGAAGGGTTGACCCTAGGGTTTCATGCATGCTAGGCAAGTACTTCACCACTGAGATGTACCCCAAGTCCCTTTTTTATTTTTTATTTTGAGATAGCACCTCACTAAGTTGTGCAGGCTTCCTCTAGCCTTGAACTTGTGATCTTCTTGCCTCAGTCTCCTAAGTGCCTGGGAATACAGATGTTTACCATGGTACCCAGCTACAGATGTTTACCATGGCACCCAGCTTCAGTGTTTCTTAAGCTACCCACTTTCCTCAAGTACTCTGAGAATCTCAGAGTCCCTTTTTAACCTGACTATATTCTTTCTGCTTTCCCTTCAGCTGACTCCTGAAATGCTGAAATCGTCAAGAAAAAAGAGAAAGATAAAATGAATTTAATGGTATGATGCATGTGAACACCATTTGTAAATTGCAAAGTCTTACAAAAATTTTTATATTGATAGTAGTTGCAATATGCTCATTCACATGAACAACTTATCATTCACACCTAATTACCAAGAAGTACAGTAACAATTATATGGATGATTAAATACATATCAGATCAACTCTTGTGCAAGCTGTTTGAATTACAATACTAAACTCTCTTCTTTTGGTTTCCATCTTTCCAGTGTGTTGCTTAGAGAGCTTAGTCTTATACTGAAAATTGAAAAAAAAAATTGTGAACTTTCATTACTAAGGGAGTAAGCACCCCCCCCCCAAAAAAAAAGATCATAGAAGCAAAAGGTGGTATTATATTTCTGAGCTGCCCATTGACTTTTCTTTTGGGATCTCAATGTGTGAAATTGGCAGAATTTTTATAAGCCCTGTGCTATCTGAGTTGGGGGTTGTCTTCTAGGTTCTTTCCGTGAGACAGACAGCATGTGCTCATCAAATTCTGCGGCTCAGACTGTATGTCCTCATTGGCCTCACATCTGTGGCCACGGCCTTGCATTTGTTTCTACTTATGCTATTCTTTTCTATAAGCAATTGTAATTACTAGAAAAACTGAACAAGCAAATACTAGCTGGGATATAGTTTTCAAACAACATTACAATGTATGACAAAGACTTTTACTGACAGTCTATGTACCATATTCAAAATAATAAGGGGAAATGAGTATTCAATTCTTAATATTCTGACATGTTCTTTCAAAATAGTAGGTAGGTAGGATAGGGAGGAGGACAGTGTCAAGCCAAGACTTGCTTCAAACTTGCTATGTAGCCCCAGCTGGCCTTAAACTTATGATCTTCCTGCCTCAGCCTCCCAAGTGCAGGGATTATAAGCATGTGCCACAATACTCAATCTAAAGAACTCTTTTTAATCAAAGAAAATGAGTGATTGTTTTAGATTTCTTAACAGGAGATAGTAGAAGCAGCAATCATCATGGATCTGCTAGCAAGTCACAGTTGTAATGTACCATAAAATTTAATGGCATTGACTTTGAAACTGTAAATATTTGAATTTTGTAAAGGCTCATTTGAGAGAGGCTTGGTTATTTTCACTACGCAAGGGGCAAATGAACAAATGTATCAGGTACCAGTTGTTCTAGTGAAATAAATCGTGCTTTGAGCAAGTTCATTTCAAAAGCTATCAATGAATAAAGATACTTTAAGAAAAGGAATTTGTGACCCCACTATTTTTACAGGAGGGTGGGACATCTTGATCACTAATTTGGAACTTTATCAGTAGGAAGAGCCACTTATCTATTTTATCTATTTTTACACTCTCTCTCTCTCTCTCTCTCTCTCTCTCTCTCTCTCTCTCTCTCTGTATGTATGTGTGTGTGTGTGTATATATATATGTGTGTGTGTATATATATATATATATATATATATATATATATATATATATATATATATATATATATATATATATATATATACACATATACATATATATAAACATATATATATTTTTTTTCAGTACTGGAGGTTGAACCCAGGGCCTCATGCTTGCATGTTTTGCATATTTTTACTATATTTTTACTCTATTTTTAACTCACCCTGTGCACTATCTCATGTAATTCTGTGGAAAAATACAGGTAGTATTATCTAAATAATTTGCCTTAGATCATACAGCCAGGACATGGTGAAAATAATAGGTTGTGGGTCAATTGCAATGCTGTTTCTGTTGTCCTGAAGTTTTGCATTGATATGTGGTGTTAGAAGGGATTAAATATCAGAATATTTAACCACAGATATTCCAGAGAAAGCAACACAATTAGATAAAATTAAGCATTTCAGTCAAGAGGGAGCAGTTATAAAATTTTGTGTGGTGATGAACAGGTCCTGTTTGGCTAACTCATTTGTCTTCATCCAATCTGTATCTTGAGGGCTTCGTAGCCAGTTCATATCACATTTAACTTGTTTTTTCCCCCAAATCTGCTATAATTGAGTTTTCCCTCCATGTGAGGGATAGATGAGGTCAATCACAAAAGAACTGATGAAAATCCTAACTAGTAACATCCATAGACCCCTTAAGGATCTGTCTAAAAGAGAGAGAGAGTGGAAACAATTTGTTGATGCTTTCAGTGAACTTTTGAATTCATCTCATTTTAAATGCACACAAGAAAATCAAAAACAGATTATCTTTAGGAACTTTATTCAGATGCCCCCTTGGGTAAAATATGTACAAAGAATTTGAGAGCTAATGTGTGAGATATTACTTTGATGGTTGAACAAAGAAGAGAAATAATTACAATGAATCAAATGAAAACTCTATTTATATTCTTAAAGCTAACAAATATGTGGTTTTATTACTTTATGCAGCCAAGAGTTTTTAGATCATGGAGGAAATGTTTTGTTCTCTCAAAAGAAAAAGTTGGACAAAAATGAATTGTCATACTGACACTATTACTGGTGCCCTGGAATTCAAAACACTCTAGTTTCAAATATTAATACACTTCACAATTCCTTTTTGAGTTCTTTTATAGAAAACTTTAAGGAGCAGTTGCCAGCTCATGACATGGCCTTTTCATTCTGTATGAGGCTTGGGACATTGCACGAAAATGTGTGGGTAGTTAAGTATCTTTGAGCTGGGCACATAAAATGAACTTCTGCCTTTATCTGACAGCCAAGAAATCTTCCCACATGCAATCTGCAGCCCCAGGGGGAAAGAGCTGATGTTGGCCATGGTCTGGGTCAATGGTTAGGAGTCTGCCTATGGGATGTAATTTAGTGGGTATAGAAGTGTCCCTTTGCCTTCATGAGGAAAATTTCTTCTACCTCCCTTGTGCCTTCTTAGACACATTGCAGGGACTGAAATTCTATTTAGCCAACTCTGAGGACCAACTGTAAACCCAACTACTCCATTTTTTCTATATATGAGGCCCATGTTTATGTGTATTTAATTTTCATAAGAGCTCTTTCTCCTTTTATAACTTACATAGCACAAATACTGTAAAAGTCAATTAAAGTTGCATGTGGGTAAAAATAATTTGATATTCAAGAGAGAAAAATGTAAAAGAGTGACTAAGATCTGCTTTTAAGATAAAAACGAATAACCCTAAATTTTTATTGGAATGGCAAGAGCATGTCTTCTTCATCTTTGTTCATTTCACTTGTCTAATCACACACAGACACACTTGGCCACAAATGTATGTCACTAACATTAAATAAGCATAGCAACTCCTAAACAGAGTAAAGTAATGACATTTTAGAGTAGTTGAGAGAGAAAGTAGCATACGAAGTAAGAGCTTAAAGAGCCAGGGTAATGAGGAGGCCAGATCAGACCAGACTTCAAGGTTAGAAGGATAAATGTTGAGAAGTCACAGAGAGAGAAGTCAAGGATAACCTGGTTTCTGTGTTCAACATAGGCACTTCTGTCAGCATACTCCTCTTTAGTACTAAGTAGTTGTAGTTGCCTGTTACTTAACAGTTCATCAATATCTCCATATCCCTTTCAGAATAAAGTCTGGAGTTATTTATTTATTTATTTATTTAGTGGTGTTTGGGGATTGAACCCAGGGCCTCACACATACTTTTTAAGCTCTCTAGCCCTGAGTTGCACCCCAGCCCATTTTTAAATTTTTGTCTTGAGACAGGGTCTCACTAAGTTACACAGGCTGCCTCTGGCCTGGAACCTGTGATTCTCCTGCCTCCACCTCCTGAATCTCTGAAATCACAGGCATGAGCCCTGCAAGTGTGGATTCTGCAGCAAAGTTTTGCCAGGGCCTCCATGATCTGATCTTTTTGTCGCTCCAGCATGGCTGATCTGGCCTCTTTAATGAACCCAGCTATCTACTGTCAGGGATCTTTGCACCTGTGATTCTTTGTTCTTAAATGTTGTTGTTAGGTGCCATCAAGTCAGTATCTGACTCATAGTGATCCTCATAGGGTTTTCAATGGCAGATTGTTTCGGAATTGCCTTGGGAGTGGATTGCCACATCCTTCTCCCATTTTTGCAGGGCTGGGAATCAAACTCAGGACCTCAGAGACTGCAGAGCTCGCTCTACCAACTGAGCTAAATCCCTACTTTAATAGATCACTGTGAAGATTAAATAAGATGGTGCATATAAAACATTTAGCATAGTGGGAAGTGATTGGTGAGGACCTAATTGATTTTTTTGGTACTTCGAATATGAACAGGGCCTCACACATAGTTTGCAATTGTTCTACCATTGGGTTGCACCTCAGCCCCCCTTTTTTTTTTTTTTTTTCAGTACTGGGGGCTGAGCCCAGGACCTTGTGTCTACTTTGCAAATGCTCTGCTACTGACTTGCACCCCACAACACGTTTTTTATTTTTTAAGTTAAGACAAATTCTTCCCAAGTTATGCATGCTACCTCTGGCCTCAAACCTGTGATCCTCCTGCCTCTGTCTCTCAGGTCACTTGGATTACATGTGTAAGCCTCTGCCATCATGTGCTTTTTTTTTCAGCACCAGGGAGTTGAACTCAGTGCTTCATGCATGCTTTTGCAAGTGCTCTGCCACTGACCCACTTCCCCAGCCCAACCTAATTGATTTTGACTAGTATCATTATATCACAATTTTTTTCTATATAGATGTATTTTAAAATTTATGTAAGATTAACTTAAAAGGTTACACAGGAATAACTACAAATTAAAATTAGTATATGGTAAAGATAATCAGTACTGTAGAAATGCTATTGTTGTTAGGTGTCATCAAGTCAGGTCCAACTCACAGAGACCTTATGTAGAACAGATGAAACACCTTCTGACTCTGTGCCAGGCCCAGCACTAATTGTCAGTGCTCCTCTGCTAGTCATAGGGTTTTCAAATGGCTGATTATTTCAGGAGTAGGATGCCAGGTCCCCAAGCACCAAAACAAACAAACAAAAAAACAAAAAAAAAAAACAGGGCTGGGGTGCAGCCCAATGGTAGAACACTTGCGAACTATGTGTGAAGCCCTGTTCATACTCCAAGTACCCCAAGCCTGCAGCACCCCGTATTCCCAGGCAGTCTCCTATCCAAGGACTAACCAGGCTGGACCCTTCTTAACTTTCTAGATCTGATGAGATCAGACGGCAGGGTTGTACTGCTGTAGGCATAGAAATGCTGGTTAGGATCAAATGAAGGACATCTGAATGCAAGAAAGGAAAACCAAAGGAAAATTCCAGTGCAGCAGAATAATGGCATTAGACGAAAGATGTAAAGATTGCTTTTACTAAAAGTTTTCTTTTATAAAAATCTTGGCTGAGGAGAACCCTGACTATATTGTTTAAATTAGTTGAAATTCTTAAATATTTTGCTATAGTTTGTCTTCTGTGCATGGTTTGACATAGTTTAAATTAGAGGCCATCCTGACAAATTGCTTAGAATCTGAGCTTACATTTCATCTGTCATTTACTGACACAAGTCCTGCCTTGTGGATTTTGCTTTAATATTGTCTCAGTCAGGATATTTCCTATGACAGCTAATTTCTGTAACAATACTTCATGCAGAACTGCTGGCTAAGTAGAGGATGATCCTTGCCATTTCCTTTTATATGAAAGCACTGTGGAAATTTTGGGACAATTTTATCAAAATATCTGGTCTCAAAATTGTTGCCTACCAAATTCTTGTGAATTCTGAATTCTATTCCTTGAAAAGTTCCTAGAGGAGTCAGTATTTGCTCGGTTTCTACTTCCTTTGAAAGAGCTTTGGAGTGCTTTGAATGGGTCTTCCGAACTGGTGAACGGACTTGGGCCGAGTCAGCGCACTCATTGCTGCTTCTATTTTATCTCTTGCTGAATGGAAATCACTACCATCCCTTCAGGGAAAAAATGTACAGCTAAATGAAATGACATTTTGGAACTGTTTTATATATCCCCAGAAGAAAGGAACTGAGAGCATAATTCTTTGACCTAGTTAACAATTTCTGGCCTGCTCTGTGCAATTGCTGAGTTTCTAGTGGCTTTCATTTCTGCTTTTGCTTCTTTTTCCCTCCTTCCTGCTTTGTGGAGTACCGTCAATTTAATGCTACTATTTAGCCGTGGCCTGTAGCCATAGCACTGTGGCGTTTAATCCTGTCAGATCTCGGAAGCTAAGCAGAGTCGGGCCAAGTTACTACTTGGATGGGAGACCACCTGGGAACACCAGGTACTGTAGGCTTGGGAGAAGGACCCGGCAACCCACTCCCAAAAATCATTCCGCCATTGAAAACCTTATGAATAGCAGAGAAGCACTCACAATAGTGTTTCACCTGTTGTACGTACATATGGTCACTATGAGTTGGACACGGACTCGAGAGCACCTAACAACAGCAGTTTTAGGCACACAGGACTGAGTTTTATCTCAGTTGGTCCAGCGCTGCTCTGTGCTTTCTGAGGCCCTAGGTTTGATTCTCCAGCACCGCAAAAATGAGAGAAGGATGTGGCAATGCATTCCCTGGGCAATCCCAAACCAATCAGCAATTGAAAATTCTGTGAATAGCAGAGAAGCACTGGCATAATACTGAGAATGGCACAGTATCCAGGACCATTTCATTCTGTTGTACATAGGGTCAGCGTGAGTTGGACTCGATTTGACAGCACTTATCAAGAACAACAACAACAGTTTTAGGTACCTAAAACTAACACGCAGAAAGGAGATATTTTACTCTGTTATCAGACAATACCCATTTTTTTAGAAGAAGTTTATTGCTAAGAATAGAGTATCATTCTAGTATTTATCTCCCGTGCATCTCGTGATCAAAATTTGTGAACCATCTCTGTAATCACTACCCTGTCCTAAAATGAAATAACTATTGAAATAACAATGGCTTTGCAATTGCCAAGTTGAAAGAAGAGAGTTGCTCTTCTGGCAAACAAATGTAAATAGAGTAAAAAATACAACAAAAGGCAAAAATGTATTTTATAACTCAATATTCTCTTCTTAAATACTTAGGACTTAATCTTTATTTCTAACAAGTTCAGTTGCTGGCATAAGTGATTTAACAATAAATCAAATGTAATTGAATTTTACCTACCAGTAAGTACAATTTGACCCAAGTTGTTGCATTCAATAGCTGAAGTAAGTGTTTCATCTTGTTTGCAACTTAACTGCTCTTTCTGAGAAGCAGGTAAGGTCTGCAGCTTCAGAAGAACTTTTTATCTGGAAGATGATATGCATTTACTCTACAGAGATATCGCTGGCTTAAAAAAATTTTGTTTAATTTTGCATAGATGGTGCAATTTAGTGCTTATCCACACATAATTCATTGGGGAGCACTGGAAATAAGCTAGTATCAGCGTGGTCTTTGAAATCAGTCAGATCTCTTTACATAAACAAGCTTCAGCTCTGAAATTTTTAGCAAGTTACTTAAATTCTCCAAGGCTCAATTAGCTCATCTATAAAAGGAGTTAATAGTGTAACTTTTTGTAGAGAAAGATTAAATGAGATAATGAATACAACACCGACATGCTTTGCACAGTGCCTGGCACATAGATACCTACACTATTATCCATACTTTTTATTATCTATAAAGTTGGTGAAATGAATTCTCTTTTTAGGCTCTAGGGAGCCTAATCAAATCATAGTTATGCAATATAAATGCTAGTAAAACACAGATGGTGTGTCATAAAAAAATCTTGAATTATATTAAATTCTGTTTTATCATATAAACCGTTTGTAATCTATACTTTGCACTTATAGTACCTCAGTTTGGCTAACCTCATTTTAAGTGCTGAAGAGGCAGAAGAAGCTGGCTTCCCTCTGGGATACTTCAGGGCTACATCAGAGCCTCCTTCCTGTTCCCACATGAGTAATTCTTTATCTAGAAATGAACTCAGCCAGAAAAAATTAATCTCACAGCCCTGCTTGTCAGTCCTGAGGCTAGTAACAGCTATGTTTTTGTGATACTGAAAGATGCTTTGGCATCAGTGTAGTAAAAGAAACACACACACATACATGCACACACACACCACTCTCGTCCTGAGAGAGCCAAGGTGAGCAAATGCAGTCAGTCACTCTTTCTGTCACTCTTGTGTAAATCTAGAAAAATCTTCTTTGTGCAATTTGACATGAATCTGGTCTCCAGATTGTGAAAAATCAAATAAAACTCTCTGCCTCTGAAATTGATTGTATAGCTTTCCCAAGCCCAAGGACTTACTTTCTGAGGCAATTGTGTGGCTCTCATTCTAGTGCCACAGGGAAGTAAAGAAAATACAGACAGAATAAAATAACAACAATAACAATAGAAACAACAGTTATATTATCCACAACACACATTCCAGCATTTTCTGTGGGCTAACTATATGCCAAGAAGTATGCTAAGTCTTAGTTATACATTATCTGAATCAATAGAACATAGATAGTATTTCAAACACTGGACCATTTAACGGTTTATAGAAAAAAAACTTATTTAGATGATTATTTAAAAGCAGAAGTCATGTATTATGTTATTTCCCCAAATCACATAAGATACAGTGGTATTAGCTTGAATCCTGGACCACATTATGCAGAATTTTCTTATGCATATCTTTCTCCTACTCCTTGAAACTCATGTGCACTAAGGTTGCTTTTTCCTTATGCTGTTTCTAACAACTGGAAGTTGTTGTTGTTTTACCTTTTAAATTATTTGAATTCGTTAGGAAGACACTATATGCCACACATGAATACTTTATATACACTGACATGAGCACTTTACATACATTATTTCATTTAATGGACACATAAACTCTAATAGTAGACACTTCTTATATTTATTTATATCTGGAAAGGTAGCTGGGGTTTAGCTCAGTTTGTAGAGTACCACTATGTACTCTCTGAGGCCCTGGGTTTGATCCTCAGCTCCACAAAAATGGAAGAAGGACCTGGCAACCCACTCCTCAAACAATCCCCAAGCAATCAACCATTGAAAACCCTGTGAATAGCAGAGAAGCACTGACATAGTGCTGGGCATGGCACAGCATTGGGAGTGTTTCATTCTGTTGTACACGGGGTGACTATGAGTCAGACCCATCTTGACAGCACCTAACAACAACAACGCATATGGAAAAACATGTTCAGTGAGTGAAGAAAACAGCAAAACAAATAAAACATCTATTCCATTATCATCAAGATATTAATTGACAGAGTGCAATTTAAACTTCAAAATCTCAAAAAGTCCTTTGTGAACATCCTTGTTGTTATTGTAAGATGTCATGGAGTCAGTGTCCCATTCATAGTGATCCTACACACAACAGGTGAAACACTATTGTTAGTGATTCTCTGCTATCCATAGGGTTTTCAATGGCTGATTGTTTTTTGGGTGTAAGTTGCCAAATCCTTATCCCAAGCCTATCGCACCTGGTGTTCCAAAGCTGTCTCTTATCCAGGTACTAACCAGACTGGACCCTGCTTAGCTTCTGAGATCTGACAGGACTGGACACCACAGTGGTACAGCTGCAGATGTGAACATCCTATTACCAAATAATCTAAGGGTAGATGAAGCAATTTCAAATTCTAGGTCTAATTATTGCCAGCTAGGCAATCTAGTGAAAGGTTTTTAACTCCATTAACCTTAATTTTTCATATCTATAAAATGAGAATAATACTCACAGTCAATTAAAGTGAGCATTAGAAAAGCTAACTGCATAGGAGACGCTCACTACAGTGCCAGGCACATAGTAAGACCTCCATGAATATTAAGGATTTGGTGGTTTGGTGAGAATTTGTTTCCCTTGAAGCTGGAAATTGAGTCCAGGGCCTTGCAAGTGCTCCACCTTTGAGGTACTTCCTCAGCCTATAGGATTTTTTTTTATTTAAAATAACAGTAATAACAATTTTTTGTGTGTTTCTGCAAACAATACCCAGGACCTAGTATATGCTAGACCTGCACTATACCAATGAGCACATCCTAGTAATTACTATCAAAATTGCATTTCTGCATTCCACAGAGGTCCACAATACTTCAAAAAATATTCCTGTGTTTTGAAGCTTTAGAGAAGAAAGAAAGGCAGAACTGTTTGCCAAGTACTGATATGAGGTGCCCAGAACCTTTGAAAGTTGCCCAATCTTGTGTCACATATCAAGAGTTGCCCACCTTTGCACTGGGTGTTTGCAGCACACACCTCAGACCCTGGGATTACCTAATAACATGAGACCTGAAGCAGTTAAACAGACTTATGATGATGTGTTCTTATTAAACAACTCAGATCCTCATCTGAAATGTAGTAGTCGGTAAATTTCCAATTTATTTTACTATTCATACTTTAAATTAGTTGGGAAGACTGGTAAAAGTTTAAATGTAACTTCTGACCTCATTTCAGCTTTCAAGTCAACCTGAATATTTTTCAAGTGACAGCTCTTAATAGATAATGGAATTACTGGTTTATCAACAGGAGTCTGGATATGAGGTCTGGCATTTTTATGACTCCTTAAATTTCTCCAGACACTTATTTCTGAAAATTATGAAAGATGAGAGTAAATAGGTTTCTGGGACAAGACTATATCAGTTCTGAAGTAAATTTTCTTTATTAATATCCTACAAATTATCAAATTAATGGGAAAGAAATGTTCAAGTACTCCAGAGAGACTGTAGGATGCACTTTAAGTTTGCAAGTTTTGCTTTTAAAAAATAAGTAATTTTCTTTCTTGATGTATAGGAAAGAAGAGATTGGCTAGAGTAAAAACCAAAAGTACTTTCAAATTAAGGATCATTTTAGTCATAAACACAAACCTCTTCTTGCTGACTATCAGGTGAATTAGAAGAATAACTTCACAGTGCTTTATGTTTGTGGCATAAATTAAGTTATTGAATGTAGTAACATATATTTGCAGTTTTTCTATAAATTAAAAACTTACCTTCTTTCAGCAAGTTAGAATTAGTGCATGGAAGTTAAATAGTAAAAATTTTATAATCCTATTACATTTGGCAAGCTTTCTTGCTTTCTTACAAAAATATGTTCATCTCACATTTATTATGTTGCTTATGAAAATAGTGTCTCTACTTTGAATCATTACAAGAAAATTAGTAAAAATGAGAATGATTACTACACATGAATCTGGTAGAATATTGGCCATCTACTAGAGAATCTAAAGAAATACAACACAGCTCCTAAAATGTAGTTTCAATGTTTTAATTCCAAAGCTAAATAAAAATAAAACAAGATAATACAAAGGGTGGTCTTCTTAAAACAAATAATTAAGAACTATTTCTTGAGCTGGCTGGTTTCACTATGCATTTAGATCGTCAATATGGCTTAATGGCTTCTTTTGAAATATAATCCTAAAGAAAAAGCATAAAAAGGTCACAGTTGTCAAGAATGGTAATTAAAATCACCAACAAATATTTACTGAACACTCATTTTGAACAAGGTGTTCTAATAAATGCAATCATGCTCTTGAATAAATACTGCTGTGGTAAACATTTTGTGCCATGAAATATTAATGAAAGGAAAGACTGACCTCATCCATATGGATGGATATCCATTAAATCTATTAAACTAGAATTAAATACAGAGCTATGTGTGTTATACCTTTGAAGATTTTTCAAATGATTTCTCTCTTCTTTAGACCAGTCTTGAAGTGCTTTGAAAATGTTTCTTTTCAGGGGGGAAACACGTAACACCAGAAACATTATTTTTAATTCGAGTAAAGTGCTAGCTAAACTTTCACAGGAATTCCATGACAGCCACATATACATGGTGATTACCATGGTTAGAATATACAGTGTTCCCCAAAGTCCATGTAATTTGACTTTGGATCCCCAGCTAGTGGTATTGTCCTGGGAGGTTGTGGAATGTTGGGAGGCAATTCTAGCTCCGTTGAAATGAGCCACTGGTGGCAGTCTTTGGGGGTTTTAATCTCAGACCTGTAACTCCCTTCTCTCTCTGGTCCTAGTCTACCATGCTGTGAAGTCATTCATCACAGTCTCTGCTTCCACCATGCCTGTGCACAGTCTTTATGGACTAATCTAACTTGGAGCTTCCAATAAATCTTTTCCTCTGTAACTTTTTTCCATTGTTTTTTCTGCTACTGCAATGACAGCTGACTAACATGGTGGTCTTCACAATTTCAGGGATGAAAATGAGCCATGTTTATTCCTTATACAACCTCCTGCAAGACCTCAATGATGACCAATTCAAATTTCCTACTGAAAAAAATGTGTGTCACACTGAAGGAGGTTGAAAAAAAATCAGCTTTTTAGAACTTTTTGTAAATTTTTGTTTGACTGTGGTAAGTATATTTCAAAGGACAAAATCTAGGTAAAAGAGGTGCTAAGTGGGCAATTTTGATTAGAGGAAGTGTTACTTGACTCTAGGAGTCCCAATACCCTAAGCTCAGCCACCTGTCCTATCACAGTTTGAATATAAAGGGCTCCCCCAAAGGTCATGTGTTTTAATGTTTGGCCCCTAGCTGGCACTGTCATGGGAGGTTATGAAACTTTTGGGAGGTGAGATTCTTGCTTTGTGGAAGTTGCTACCTGGAGGCAGTATTTTGAGGTTTTTACCCTGGACCCATAGCCTAGGTTGCTCTCTGTTCCTTGTCTTCCATGCCATGAGATTATCAGCCACAGACCCTGCCATCACTGCTACCATGCCTTCCCTGATGCCATTATGGACTATTTCTCTAACTGTGAGTTCTCAATAAACTTCTTCCCCCGTAAGTTAGTTTGGGTTGGATTTTCTGCTACAGTGATGACAGCTAATCAATGCATGTCCTGCATGTTCCAGCTAGAGCATCCTGGTGAAAAGCAGAGAATGTAGATTTAATCAACATGATCACTTTGTGAAGAGAAGCAGATAAAAGGGTCTAGTGACTTCAAGTCCAACGTCAGAATACTGACATGAGCATTAGATTTAAATAGATTAAGAATTTTGAGGAAAAGTTTGCATAATTAAGCAGGGTTGGTCACAATATGGTCCCAGTGATCATTATCTCAGTTTCACAGGGTGTTCCGAAGAAGGCCTAATTGCATAAGGGGAGTGCTCCAAGGTGCAGCCTCACCATCGCAGATAATTTTTCCTCATGTGGGCAGGTAGTCTGTCCTGTGAGGCTTTGCCGTTCCAGGAATGAAAACTGATTACAGGTTTAGGACAGTGACTAGAGATGTTCAAGTGCCTTCTGGGGATCTGAATGAGGACACTATAAAAGTTGACAGAAGATGCCTCAGTTACTTTTTTCTCTGTGCCTGTAGCCTTGAAGGAGGATGAAACAGGTTAGGCATCTCCAATTTTTAGAGATAGTCCTTGAATGATTAACTTGCAGAGTTAAGCTGGTGACTGACTAAAAGTAAAGGAGACCTAGAAAATGAAGGCAGAGGTACCAGGGTTTTTCCTGCTTCTAGGCATCTTGCTGGCCCATGTAAGGAGTCAGTGCTTTTTAGCAAAAACAGTTTTTAACTGCTTGTTACAGGGGAGTATATTTAGGTGAAGACAAAAACATCATTAAAGTAGGTACTATGAAAAGTATGAAGATGAAGCTAAGCCAATGACCATCAGCGAACTCTTACAGAGGAGAAAATGAGTTTCTAGCTTCTATTGACCTATGGCTTCTACCACTGAATCAATCAGTATAGTTGCTTTTCCACATGCTCTCGTTGGCGTCAAACATAGGTATCCTTGTCTAAGGGAAAAAAAAAAACATGAGCTTGGAAGATATGAAAGACCACTGTCTTGATGTCCTATGGAAACAGACCTAAGTTCTGAATGACCTAGTCTATCTGGTGCTCGTTTCCCTTCTTTCCTCACCACTGTGGTATAACTCAGAGTCAGTAATAGTTAGCATTTGTTCAATTCTAACTAGAGCAGAGAGTGCTCCAAGCTTTTTCATATAGTAACTTTTTACCCTTACAATAGCCTTGCAAGGTAGGTACAGTTATTGTCCCATCGTATAGATGAGGGGGGCTGGGATTTAGCTCAGTTGGTAGAGCGCTGGGCTGCAGTCTCTGAGGTCCCTAGTTCAATTCCCAGCACTGCATAAATGGGAGAAGGACCTGGCAATCCACTCCCAAGGCAATCCCGAAACAGTCAGCCGTTTAAAACCCTATGAGGGTCGCTATGAGTCGAATACCAACTCCACAACACCTAACAAAACAAAAAAACATAGATGAGGGTACTGAGGCTCAGGAGGGTTATACAACTTACTAAAAGCCACAACAGTGGCAGGTCTCAGGGTCTTAACTAAAGCTGTATATGATGTTATAGTTGTTATGTTAGGTCCCACTCATAGCAACCCTATGTAAAACAGACAAAACTCATTGATACTGTGCCATGCCTGGCCCTGTTGTCAGTGCTTCTCTGCTATTCATAGGGTTTTCAATGGCTGATTGTTTTGGGGAGTGGGCTTCTGGGTCCTTCTCCCAAGCCTACAGCACCAGTGTTCCCAGGTGGTCTCCCATCCAAGTACTAACCAGGCCTGACCTTGCTTAGCTTCTGAGATCAGATAGGATGGGACACCAGGGTGGTATGGTGCAGACCAGAACAACAACAACAAAAAGTATGCATGTGTATGCATATATGTTTTTTTGTGTGTATTTTTTTTTTCTAGTACTGGAGGTTTGAACCCAGAACCTTGCACATACTTTGAAAGTAGTCTACTACTGGAATGCATCCCCCAGCTCTTTTCTAATTTTTTTACCTTGAGACAAGGTCTCAAGTTATGCAGGCTTTCTCTGGCCTTGAAATTGTGATCCTCCTGCCTCTGTTTCCTGGGTTGCTGGGATTACAGGTGTGTGCCACTGTGCCTGTCTAAAGTACCACATTTTTAACTACTATATCAAAGCTACCTGCAGCCGTACCACTGTCATATCTGATCCCGTCAAATCTTAGAAGCTAAGCAGGGTTGGGCCTGGTTAGTACTTGGAAGAGAGACTGCCTGGAAACACCAGGTGCTGGAGGCTTAGGAGAAGGACCCAGCAACCCAGTCCCAAAAAACAATCAGCCATTGGAAACCCTATGAATAGCAGAGAAGCAATATCAATAGGGTTTTGCCTGTTGTACATAGGGTCACTATGAGTTGAACTCCAACTCAATGGCACCTAACAACAACAACAACATATCAAAGCTGTCTTTTAAAGGAATTGGTGTAAGTCTATTCAGGATTCAGGCCCATGGCTAAAGCAAAAATAGATTAGGTTTTGGACATAATGTAGACTCATATCCAACCTTGTTATCTACTCAATGCATGACTTTGTATGTCTGACTGAACCTTCAACTATTGATTTTCTTAATTGCTTTAAGGATAATGAAATTAGCTCACATTTAGTGCTTACTGTATGCCAGGTGTTATTTCAAACACTTTATGAATGAACTCAGCACCTCTACGATGTAACTATGAAGTAGGTACTATTACTATTATCATCCTCAGTTTTAGATGAAAAACTAAGTTACAAAGTGGTTGAGTTGCCAAAAGTCATCCAGCATGAAAATGGCAAACCTGAGGTTCAGACTTGCATGGTTCTTTCCTCTTCTTTTGCAGTCCTGAGAGTTGAACCTAGAGCCATATGCGTGCTAGGCAAGCATTCCACACTGAGCTCCATCCTCAGTCTCCCATTTTAAATTTTGAGACAGGATCTCACTAAGTTATGCAGACTGCTTCTGACCTCAAACCTACAATCCTCCTGCCTCCTCCTCCCAAGGCACTGGATTCACTGGTATGCACTACAGGCTCAACTTGCATAATTTCTAAGTGCTATTCTCTTCTTACTCTGGAGGGCAAACTACTGAGTACATGTTGACTATCTGGGATGAAAGGAGGTGCTCACTAATTTTGAGTGCCCATCCTTGCTTATCAAAGTGTTTGCATAGGGTTGGGGGTGCAGCTCAGTAGAAGAAAACTTGTCTAGCATGGGTAAGGCTCTGGGTTCAATTCCCAGTACCATCACACACACACACACACACACACACACACACACGCGCGCGCGCGCGCGCGCGCGCGCACGCACAAAATTTCCATAAGGCATTCCAGCCCTCCTCTTCAGAGTTTCTGAAAATAAAAGAGTACTGAAGTAGAAGCAATTTCCCTATTCCTCAGACATGACCCTGAGCGTGTCCCCACAGACATGTGTTAGGGATGCTGCAGCTGGAGCAGTGGAAGGGCCAGCTCTGCCAGGTGGTCCGTCAGCAGGTATCTCCTTCAGACCTTTCTTTTCTTTCATCTTACTCTTATCACTTTGTTTATGTAGCAGAGTTGATGGCTAGCAAGCTAACTCGTATCTGAGCTTCAATCTTGCCCTGCTCAAGTACAGTTTTAACAGATTGCTCCAGGATTCATTTCAAAGAAACAAACCAATTATGTCACCTCCTTCCCTCACTATCAACTCTGAAAGTCTTCATTGCTTCAGGTCAGGTTGTCCTTGTGATAGATCCCAAGCTCTTTACTATGACCCTTTGTGTCTCCTGTCTTACCTCCATCCCTTTCTCATGCTTGTCCTTGGGCTTGTAACAGACCTCCCCCAACACACACATGCACTGGCCATCTGTGCTTGACCGGCTTCTCTTTCCCCTCCACATCTCAAAGTGTGGCTTCCTCTGGGAAGATACTTGCCTCTAATACCAAGTCCAAATCAGATGCCTCCCTGCGTTATGTGCTTCTGGAGTCTTCTAAAATTAAATTTCTCCCTCATATAGAATGTAAGACATTTGAGAGCAAAGACAGTGGCCTCTGCTATGATAGACTTTGAATAAGTACTTTTTATTATGAATGAATGAATGCATGCATGAGTGAATGATGATATTAGTATTTTAGAAAGCCTGAAATAGAAATATCTTTTTCTAGAACTATTGTGTTTCAAGGAGTCTCCTTACCTCTCCTCTTCCATGGCCTCTTTTTTGCTAAACTTCCCTAAACCAGTTCCCAGTGAACCAGTTTCTAAGGGCTAAACTTTATTGGGTATTGTCCTCTGTGAACTCCATGTTTCTGAAATCCACTGCTTTGACAGAGAGTGGGTTAGGAAATTAGAAGCCATTTTCACTTTCACAGAAATAATAGATGGATTAAAGCAACTCAAAGGGGAATCTAACTAGCATACTAAAGAATGTGTGAAGCTTTTACACACACTTGATGTCTGGATGTTTGCCTTTCTGTTAAGGGAAGAACTAGAAGACATATTTTAGAACTATATATAATATATATACAGACACACACACACACACACATATATATATGTTTATATATTTATATATTTATATATTTATATATATGTTGTTCTTGTTGTTAGATGCCATTGACTTGGGTCTGACTCATAACAACCCTGTGTACAGCAGAAAGAAACCTTACTTGATGCCATGGTGCCAGGCACACAATCTTTTTTCATTTAAGCCCATTGTTGCAGTCACTGTGTCAATCTATCTAGTTGAGGGCCTTCCTCATTTTTGGTTGACCTGCTACTCTCCCAAACATGATGTTCTTCTCCAGGAATTGGTCCCTCCTGACAACAAGACACAGTCTACCTATCCTTGCTTCCAAGGAGCACTCTCATTGCACTTCTTCTAGGATGGATCTGTTGGTTCTTTTGTCAGTCCATGGTTTATTCAATAATTGTCTCCAGCACCATAATTCAAAATTATTAGTTATTTGCTTATCTCCCTTATTTAACATCTGACTTTTACAAATGTATGATGTAACTGAAAATAGCATGATATGAGTCAGGCACACCTTCATCTTCCATGTGACATCTTTACTTTTCAAGTTTCTTAATCCTTCCAAAATTCAAGACATCTATCCAGATATGCAATATTTTAGTATATCATTTACCTGTGATCGGTCAACTTTTCATTCTGTTGGTGAGCATTGAATATGTTATCTTTGCCACTTGTATAAAGGGAGATTTCCCAGGCATAAGAACCCAAAGATATTTGGTGTTTATTAATGATATTAAGGTTTTTGTGTGATTTTTATATATCCATATTTAAATACGTCCTTCAACATTTTTAAACACAATTCCTGGCTAAATTTTAAATAATACTCTTTAAAAGAGTTATTTTAAACTTAAAAAAAATCACTAAATCATTTTTGTTGCTATTAATAGAAGTTAAATGAATAAAAATTTTAAAATCTTCATTTAATAAATATCAGAATGGTAAAGTATCCCCATGATCTCTGAACAACAATAAAGAATCAATCTAATCTGGGATTAAATTTTTAAATTAATCACCCTGGTAGATCTTATAGAATTTATGAGAGCAGAATTTATGTGTAATATATATAGGCAGGCATGGCACATGCCTATAATTCCATTGACTTCAAAGGCTGAGACAGAAGGATCACAGGTTCAAGGCTAGAACTAGCCTGTGCATCTTAATGAACCTCTTAAAAAATATAGGAGGGGGGTGCAACTTAGCAGTAGAGCACTTGCCCATCATGAGGGAGGACTGGGTTTAATCTCCAAGTACTGCAAAACAAACAAAAAAAGGCAGAAAGGAAGGTTAGTGTAAACTTGAATAGTGTTTCTCAAACTTTAGTAGGCTACAAGCTTACAGAATTAAAACATGTTTGTGGCCTTACCTCCAATGTTCATAGTTCAGACAGACTGGGCTGCATTTCTGGTAAGTTCTTAGCTGATACTCATAGTTCTGAACCTCACTTTGAGTCACAATAGACCTGACTGCTTCTCAAGGGCCTCTCTGGTGATACAAGCACATATTATGTGCAAACCTGTGTTGCACACAGAAGCAGCAGTACTTTTTCAAAGCCGAAAATACCTTAGTTTTCTTAGGAGTAACTCCAAAATAAAAACTGATATCTCTGTCAGCTAATGGAAATCACTGAAATTTCTTTTCTGCCATAGCAGTTGCCTTGATAAGGACACAGGATACACATGTATCTTAACAGCAGTATTCCTATCATCTAAAAAAACATGGATCATCAACCTCTCATTGTAAAAATTTGACTTTATTTGCATAAACATGCAAATACAAGTTTATGCTACATAAAAATCCCACTAACTCTACTATCTAACAAATGCCATTGGGAAAAACTCAATTTGTAACAATAATAAGAAAAAAAGATTACTACTGAAAAACCTACTAAAGCAAGAATTTTATAATTTTAGAACATTTTAAAGCATTTTATTCATTAAAATTTTCCTTTTCTGATGTCTAACATATATATCACTCAATTATAGTAATAGAAGTTAGAACCTTAGATACTATGATTTTAGATAAATTCATGCCAAAAAGCAAGCATTACCTAATTTTCAGGTAAAACAAATTTAAATTAAAATGTTTTATATACAGATTGCAGAGCTCCTAGTTGGACATAGATTGAAAGGTTTTTCTTTTTTTGCTGTAAGTATACTCTGAAAAATAGTCTTTTGGTCCAGACTACTTTCATGGGAGATGCTTATAGGTATGTCATTAAATGGAAATCAAACAGGCAGCTGAAAACTCACCTCCACATTGTGGACTAATGTGTATGCCATTAAAGGCAAAGCCAAGCAGGTAGGTTAAAATTGGACTCTAGAGTGGCATTGAAGTTAGGGGTATGTTGAAGAACTCAGGGACTGAATTTACTTTAAAAGTATGCAAATAATAGTAGGTATTGAGGAAATCAAGAGTAGGGCTGCAAAGGCATATGTAAATACAAAATTATGGTCAAAGGTAAAATTTGAGAGTCATTGTTTAGAAAAGACACAGTTCTGGGAGCCTGGACAGAGATTTTCTTTTTGATCTGTTTGGTCTTTGTGCACTTTCCCATGGCAGTGTTTTTCATCAGCAGATGTAATGTTCTGTTTGCTTGCCTTTCTCCCAAACTGCCTGTGATTAATACACTTTAAACGTACTTCAGATGAGGTACATGACAGGGGACAAAAATTTTTTTTGGCAGTACAAGAGTGGGGAGCTTTGAGCTAGAGCCTCACTGGTGCTAGGCAAGCCCTCTTCCACTGCACTGCAACACCCCATATGCTTTATTATATTTTATTCTGAAACAGGGTCTCGGGAAGTTGTACAGACTCCCTTTGGCCTTGAACTTGTGATCCTCCTGCCCCGGTCTCATGGGTTGCTAGGATTATAGCATCAAGCACCTGGCTCAAGAGAAGGATCTTTGATGGATGGGGAAATGGCATTTAAAAGATAAGCAATGGAAGAAATGACAGATGAAAGACAAGAGACAAAAGAGGAAAGAGGATGGAAAAGAAAAGGAGAAATTAAAACAAGCAAGTAAAAGGAAGAAGTGGAAAGGGACAGGAGAGAAATAGAGGAAGAAATTCAGTGACAAGAAAAGGAGCAAGAAAAGGAAAAGCTACACCTTCTTTGTTAAACTGGACTTTTCATGCTTACTTTTCCTGCTGTTCCTTTCCTTCTTCCCACCCAGTCATCTCAACACCCAACTTTCCCTGGCTGACTGCTCCTCAGACTTGCCTAACTTTTGCTGTAGACATTACATTAATTTCTGGTCTATTTCCTTTCCTTTCATCTTCTAGAGCAGGATGAAAACTTTGAATGAATGGTGGGTTTCAGGATTTGATGGGAGACTGCTTAGAAACTAGAATGACAAAGGGGAAAAAGGAAATTCCTCTACAACTGCAGAAATATCACCTTATTTTAAAGGAGCATCCAAATTCTATTTAATTCAATGTCCTTCAGCCAGGGTAAATGAGTAGTTACTATATGCCTAGAATCCTGGTTACTGGTTATAAAAATCGTGGGTACAGGCCTCTGTTTATGAATGGATTCGGTTCCAAGAATTCATTTATGAAATTCAATTACTTGGAACTTCAAATGCATTTTCCCACAGAAATAATGTTGTAAATGGTGGTTAGATTTCCCATACTTAATCCATAATGTAGCCAAGATATGTTTGAAATAGGGATAGGAAGGAATGCTGGAATACCAGAAAACCATCAGAGAGAAATTACAATGTAATTGAATTTAAAATTTGTTTCCAAATTATATTACATTCTTTGGCAGAAACAGAGATGTCTAGCTTGCAATGAGACAGAGATGCAACAATGTAAACCACCACATCCACTACTCTTCCTTGGGCACACCCTGTTAATCAATCATGTCTTCCCTTTCTTCTAAACCCATAGCCTCCAAATCCTTAAAAGAATATTCTGTTTCTGCACCTACTGCCATAATAGTCGTACCTGACATGGATGATGTCTTTGCCATGTCACTGATGGAGATGCCACTTACTCTCAACATTACAAAGCAGAGAAACATATAGTGGTCCCTAGAGGTGAACACGCAAAGTGGTAGGGGAGTGGAGCAGAATGTTTGAGGCGGTAGTAAATGTAGACTTTGGGAGCTAGGTTACCAGATCTTGGCCAAAATAATTAAGTTTAGATTAAAAATGGGGTTTCTAGGCTTAGACATGTCCATGTTGAGACAGCCTGGTAAAAGGGAGAAGAGGAAACAGCTGTCTAGGTAGTTCTGAGCAAACAGCTGTCTAGGCAGTTCTGAGCTGAGTGCCCTCTAAGTACATGGATCAAGGTCCATGGAAATTGTCCCCAGATTCTCACCTGACAGAACCTCCCTGAATTGTATATAATGAAATGCCTGTGTATAACATTGCCAGTGAAGATAACTGCCTTCTGAAGAATTTTGGTTCCTTGATTTTAAGGAATTATCATTAGCCTCCACAGAGCTTCATTTTAGACAAACCTGGTGGATCTTTGAGATTCCTGATTAGAGATGCTACGATTGAATTAGAATGTACAATCATAAATATGACCTGGGGTTGAGATGTTTAATAGAGTACAGAATTGGTTCCCATCTTGTTTTGTAAAAATCATTTTCACAGGCTGACCCACAAAGGATATCTAAAATGATGCTAAGTCTGTCTTGGAAAATAACAGCAAGTTCAGAATGAAATATGATTGTCTTTAGGAATGACCAATTTAACAATAGGCCGTATTTTGAAAGCCTAAGTAACATCTGTCTATTTCACTGGCACATGTAAGAATTCAGTAAATTAATGGAAGACAGTTTCTATAAGTAGTTGTAAATTTTGCCACAGTTTAATTTTAAGGTTTATTTTCTGTATACTATCTTTAAGAAATATAATTTATATGACATTCTTCTTCACTTTACTTAAGGGCTCAAGATTTTTTTTACTCATGAAGTACTTGCTATGAATGACCAAATAAAGTTTGACTTGTGGTTTTGAAACATCATGTATTCTATATTAGGGGTGGTATGTATTTTTAAATTCTCTTTTGTAGAGTTTATGAAAGTACAGAAATATTTATATTTCAGATAAAGAAGGGATAAATAAAACATTGTTCATCTTGTAATATTGATTTTAGAAATGCAATTTGCAACATATCTTCGCAGTCTCTAGCCTTTTTCCTGACATTTAGTATTATTTTAAGAATTTTAATTTCAGGCTGGGGTCAATGGCATATGTCTGTGGTCCCAGCAACTCAGAAGGAGGAGGCAGGAGGACCACAAATTCAAGGCCAGAGGAAGGCTGTGCAATTTAGGGAGACTCAGTCTCAATACAAGAATTTTAAAAATGGTGTGGAGGTAAAACTCATTGATGGAGTGCTTTCAAAGTATGGCCCTGGGTTCAACCACCAAATACCTAAAAATTTTTATTAGAAAGCCAATGTATGTATATTCATAATAGGAAATTTGAAAAATAGAAGAAAAATAAGCAAAAATGTTATAAGGCACTACCATTTATGTTGTTGTTATGTGTCATTTAGTTGTGTCTGACTCATAGCGACTCTGACAGAGTTTTCAATGGCTGATTGTTTACGGATTGCCTTGGGTGTTTTGGGATTGCCATGTCCTTTTCCTATTTTTGGGTACTGGGAATTAAACCTGGGACCTCAGAGACTGCAGAGCGGTGCTCTACCAACTGAGCTAAATCCCAACCCCTACCATTTATAGATGACTGCTATTAACAGTTTTATGCACATTCTTAGTCTTTTTTTCTTTGTATATTTTTGTGTTTTGCATATCCTCACATGCATATAGTGAATTTATATAGTATGCACTGTTTTTAAAGATGACTTGTCATCTAAGGTATATCATGAATGTCTTCCTCTGCATCATTGTTCTAAAGTCCATATAGAATTTGTTGTGATAAAAGTATCACAAAATTAGTAGTATTTTACTAGTGAGCATTTGGATTTTTTCTAGTTTTTTTTTTTTTTGCCCTAGTTTTAAAATACTCTGTGAATAATATTCTAACTGCTTAGTCTCTGGTCATCTGTGATTATTTCCTAGAGATAAATTCCTAGAAGTCTTTCTGAGATGAGACTTTATCACATTTTAAGGCTTTTCTCTTGCAGAAAGCTTGCACAATTTACACTTCCATCAGCACTATGTGGAAATGCTTTATATATTCCAAATGGAATAAAAGCCACTCCTAGTAGAACACAGCATTATAACAATTTTATAGAAGAACCACTTGGAGGGCAATTATCCATTGGCTTTTTGAAATAGTTGCCAGTTTCTTCTGTCCACTTTTGTAGCATTAACCTTAATTCTATTATGTCAGGTTAAAGGCATTTTTGTATACCAAGAAATTCTAAGGAAAAGAAACCTATGACTTTCTAATATTTTCCATTGGTGGCTTAAACTACTACTTATTTTTTTTCCAGTACTAGAGAATTGATCCCAGGGCCTTCTGTTTTCCCAGCCCCTATTTTACAATTTGTTTTGGGACAGGGTCTTGCTAAGTTACATTGCCTAGCTTTGTCCTTGAACTCACAATCTTCTTGCCTCAGCCTCCTGAATAGCTAGGATTATAGGCATGTGCCACAGCCCCTGGCTTAAACTACTACTCTTACGTGTTTATAGTTCTCAGACATGTGGTTTGAGAGGTTGTACTTAACTGGTTGTGATTTTGCCAATCTCATTTCTAATTGTTCAATCTTATAAAGTCATCTCCCTATTTTTCAATCTATGTTGATTCTATTTTTTCCACTGTTTGTATGTCTACCAATTTCCAAATGTTTATTTCATTTCAGAGTACTCACTGCTATGATAATCCATGTTAAACATATAGGAATATGCAAAGACTAAAAACCATTTGAATTGCAAAGTGTCTTTCAGGTCATGAGCCAGGCATAATGTTCTACTAGGAAAAGAAATTGCTACAACAAATCATTTCTGAGCCAAACCAACACACATCCCATCATTTCGGGACAGCTGTGTAACTTCAGAAGATACCTGACTTTGTGTGTTAAGATGCCTAGGAAAATAGCTGAGGGGTTTTTCTTTGCAAAAAGTTCAGTGCCATAATAGTCTGTAGAAAACCATAGAAAAAATCTTGTCACATTAAAAATTTATGCTCCAAAAGTGGAGAATAAGAAAATTTGATGTGGTGAGTAGAAGAGGGTCACTTTATCCATATTAAGAAGGTTGAAAACCAAAGTTCCCAGTAATTGACTCTATATCTCACATAGTCTTACATGCAGATTTTTAAGAAATAAAAATCACCACAGTACCTTTTTCCATTAAGCTGATCCAAAATATCCATTCATCCATAGAGTCTCTACTCTATCCATTGGCAAGAAACCAGACTTATTTCCATAAAATATCCATATTTTATAATCACAGTGCATAGTTTCAAATACATCTTCTAGTGTTTAACTTGGCTTGGAGTCAAGCCAAGGCAAGGAGTTAAGTGGTCTAGAAAAGGGCAGAGAGAAAGAGAGATATTTTAAAGGATTTTATAGATAGTTATCACTTAGTTTAAGAAGTTACATTTCAAGGAACAGTTATCTTAAATATCTGCCTTCATTGGATTGATTTAGGAAAAGAAAGCCAGATATTTTTTGAAATTTAATTGTCTAAAAGTCAACAGAAAGTTTTTGATGTCATGATTAGCATGGTAGAGCAAAGGTCATGTGTGGCATAGCAGAGCACCTGGAGGTATAGCCTGTTTTCTTCCATATCCTTTTCTGCTGACCTCTTTGTGGTCCTCTTGGTATGTCTGATACCTCAGGGTTGTCTCACTTGCCTTTCCTTCCTTAGGTGGTTTCACAGCTGGGAATTAAGTACCTTGTTAAACCTCCTGGTATAAAGTGTGTCTACAACTAGTTCATCACTTGGTGTGAGGGCTACATGTGACCTAATGTGATGTGTTTCTCTGCCTGGCACTTGATAATCAATAGGGAACTGTGTATAGTGACTAAGGGAAAAAGTTGCAAGAGTAGATTATCAAGTACCACAAACCAGAAAGAGAAAAAGACAGAGAGGAAGAAGAGAGTGTAGGCAGGGTGAAGACAAGTTACTAGCCCAGAAAGATTCCTATTGAATCCTAATCTGGACATGATGGTGACACTTTCTCTTACCCTATAGTAAGATGAAAACTCCCAATGCTTGCTTGTAGGATGAGTAATAGGATGTGGGAGTTGAGCCTTTATGGATGTGTATGACAGGAGGTAGTTATGTTCAGGCTATCTTACAAGAGGATTATCATTTTAGGATTAGAAAAACAATCTTACAGATAATGATTTTAAGGGATTAAAGAATAGTTCAATTCTTTTCATCTCTTCTGACAGGGAAAGAAGGACAAGATGTGATCAAACTTTCTGAAAGACTCAGAATTAAAACTTGGAGAGACAGAACTTTCTATAAATGAAATCAAACTTCAGAATTAGGATGAGGAAGTTGCTTGTTTGCCAATTCCAAATTTTTCGATGCTTTCCTAAATCTGTGTCATCCTTGAGTCATCAAGTTTGATTTGATTTGTAGCTCTATGTAAATGCTACTGTATCATACAGAGACCTGATTTTCATCCTAGTCACTTCTGTAATCTGTTATCACCAAAAATAGAGTTAATTGCAATCATATATATATATGTAATTGTCTCAAATATTATAACAGATAATAAGATCAGGGAGTGAAAATAGTCTTTATGTCCAAAAACATTAGTGATAATAATTATTTCTTCTTGTCCCTAAAGGAAGATGGCATTATATTATGTAAAATATGAAGAATAACAATTATTCAGGGCTCATTCTATGAGCGTTCATCTGTACCAGCACCTTTTAGGTAGCAGTAATGTGAAGTCTTATGATTAAAAGTCAGCAGGGGTTTATTCCTGAGAAGTACAGGAATATTGTGGCTACACTGCATAAGAACCTAGGTGTCACAGGAATAAGAGAAATTATGATACAAGAGAGCTTCAAGTAGACTGAACTAGTTTGCTAATTGGATGTTTGCCCAAAATAGAGGTCCTCATTATCACCTGATTTGATTCTCTATATCTACATTTCCAATTCTCAGGGAAGAAAATTATCCTTATTGTCACTACTAGATAACCTATAGACTGATTAACTTTGGTTCAAATAATCTTCACAACTCCAGCCATCTGTGATATTAATTGCACATGATTATTCCTGTTATAGTGGGGCTCTGGGAGCACCATACATTCTGTTGTTTTGCCTGCCTAGTGTACATGTGAGGTCAGTAACCAAGGCCAAATCCCTGTCAGAAACATGGTGATAGAATTTTTCACCATTTTTATTTTAATTATTTGACATGGAAAACATATGTAGTAATAGATAATACTTTGGTAGATATCTGTATATTTGCTTAAAATTATCTGTTTATAAAATATATAGTTTCCATGCTATATTTTTTTAATTTTTCACATACAATGTCTTCGTAAAACTCTGTGAATATGCAAGGAATATGTTGTTCCTACCTAGCACCTTGGTATAAAGTTGGCCATCAATAAATACATAAACAAAGCAGGATTGTTCCTTTCTCTGTGTTACTCAACCAGGAAACAATAGAGCCAAACAGAAGTCAGGTCTTTGTATTACCAGTTAGTATTACAAGTAAAGTACCCTCCCTAAGTAGCTAAGTGCTCCTTTTATAATGTTATTATATGTAGCTATTGTTGTTCTTGCTAGGTGCTGTTGAATTGGATACAAATTATAGCAACCGTAGGTACAGCAGAACAAAACACTACCCAACATTGTGCAATGGACATGATCTTTGTATGTTTGAGTCCATTGTTGTAGGCACTATGTTACTTCTCACTTATAGTCATGCCACATCAGCAAAAGGAAGGCTGAGGAGCTTTACTGCATTCCCATCATTAAGGTCAACTCTACTTTGAAGACACAACTATTCCCCAGTTTCTGGGGGCTCATTTTCTGCCATTATATTTGACAGTGATTCTCTGCTATTCATAAGATTTTCAGTAGCTAATCATTCTGGGAGTACGCTGCCAAGTCCTTCTTCCTAGTCTGTCTTAGTCTGGAAGCTAAGCTAAAACATGTCAACCATGAGTAGCCCTATTGTTGTCTGAAATACTGATGACATAGCATTCAGCATCACAGCACCACCCAGGCCCCCACAGCACAAACTGATAGACACATGGGGCATTATATGTAACAGCTCAATGCAAATCAGCTGGCAGAGGATTTTTATCATAAAGGAAAATCCTAGCTAACTATGCTAGCAGCACATTTTATATCTCAAATTTATTGCTTTCTTTTGAACATTTCTTCCCTGTGGACCCACTCAGGGATTAAATATTAGGATGCGCTCACTTACAATGTAAACCTCCCCCAATCTCAGTTGCTCTGTCTAGGTGATAATTCTAGCATGGTCAATTGGGGTCAAAAGTATGACATTTTTTTTATAGCTTTACAAAAAGATGACAATAGGCAAAATATTTTACTAGGAAGAAAGCATTCTAGTGAGTAATGTGGGTACTAGCTGTCTTCATTTATATTTTTTCACAATCTTTGAAATGTAATATAAATTGAAGATTTGAAGAGGTGTATGGTGTTACTGCTGGCTTGACTTCCTCTGATGAGGGAGTACTATTACTATTAGGAAAAATATTCAATATGAGCAATTTACTATAAAATGCTAAATTAACAAGTCAAGGTAATTGCATGCCCCTTTTGCCCCTAATAAATTAGTGTAAATTGGATTTCACACTAATTGGTCTACAAAATTCATGTACCATAAAAATATTGAGATTTCTTCAACTTGCTTGAAAATGTATATATACACACACAAATAACAGGTCTATTTTTTCATTTTAATGGTGTATTAGAGACTAATAGCTGTACTAATTAGTCTGTCTCTCCAAAGGTTCCTTTTAGTGACTTCAAAAACAAGAATAAATAGAGGTTATTCATGGGATATAACCAGAGAGCTGAATCTCAAAATAGAAAAAAATGTACAAACAGACCTGAGTTCTGCTTGGTTCTATTGTTTCTGTGAAATAATACAATATAAAGTTTCCAAAAAGTCAATATTAAAGTTTCCTCTTTTGTGCATTGTTGCTAGCATTATATTACACTTTTTGCCAACTTGAATAGTAAGTGTACTCCTTTCAAATCTTTTTAATCGCTATAGCCTCTTCATGTTCTTCCTTTTTGTGGCCCTATGTGGCCTATAAAACTATATTTTCTAAGCAATGGCTAATGTGTTGCCCATTTTTTGTTGATCAATGATATAAATCACTGTTAATCAGGATTTCTGAGCAGCAGTGGTTGAATATCACTATGCCCCGTTATTACAATCCCAGCCTAAAGAAAAATCACAGGATATATAGTTACCAGTGGGACATTTAATCATGAGTAAATACATTGCTTTCAGCTCCTTTTTAAAGTTTTGAGTACGAAGTAATCACCTTCGAGATTTCCTGAGCTATGGGAAGCCAGACTGAAACTCCTAGACTAGTCTTATTTGGAACAAATATAATGAAACAGGCAAGGAAGGGAAGTAACCTTACTCATCCTCCATAAGAGCTTTGGGGATTATAAAATCCTGAGTTTTAGTTGTTCATTTTGCATGCATTTATTAAGCATGTACTTTGTGCCAGACACTCTTAAGCAATTAACACTCTTAAGGTTCATAAGAGCAATAGTCCAGTAAACAATTACAGTACAGTGTGACAAAGGCCATATTAAGTAGGATGTTTTGGAAGCATGGTTGCTTGTCATTTGAGAGCTCTGGATCTTAATGTTAGCAGGAAAGTTTTTTTTCTGCAGATTTTCATTGGTATAGATTACATTTATGTAGTAAACAATGACTTCAAAGCTTTTAATTCTCTGTGCTATTTTTCCCACCTTGTTTTATGGTAGTCTGGTTGGTGTTACAAGCTATTATATGATAATTTTATCAGTATAAACTGGCTGTGAGTGTGATATTCCAAGTAATTGTGACTTTAATACATGATTTTTGGTTTGTGGAATTAAACTTAACAAAGGAAGGCTGAATTATAAGACAGCATTTGGTAATCATTGTGGAATTCTAATCTCTGGTTATTTAATTCAGATTTTACTTTAATATAGAGTTGGCATCAATAAAAAGGTACAAGATACAATCTTATAAAGTAAAAACATTTCTCTATGTTCATTTAAAATATTTTGGTTGAGCACTATGGCATAGGCCTATAATGCCAGTGACTGGGGAGGCTGATGTAGGAGGATCACAAGTTTGAGGCTAGAGGCAGCTTGTGCAACTTAGTGAGACCTTATCTCAAAATAAAAAATTAAAAACAGAATGGCCAAGATCAATAAAACAGTAATAACAAATGCTGGCGAGGTTGCAGAGAAAAGGGAACCCTCTTACACTGCTGGTGGAGCTATACATTAGTCCAACCACTTTGGAAATCAATATGGAGTTTTTCTTAAAAAACAAAAAATAGATCTACCATATGACCCAGCTATAACACTATTGGCAACATACACAAAGGGAGATGAGTCATCATACCACAGAGACACCTGCATCTCCATGTTCAATGCAACACTTTTCACAATACCAAGGATATGGAATCAACCAAAGTGCTCATCAACAGAAGAATGGGTAAAAAGCTATGGTACATATACACACAATGGAATACTACTCAGCAATTAAAAAAAATGAAATAATGCCATTTTCAGCAAAATGGATAGAATTGGAGAAAATTATTTTAAGTAAATGAACACAAGCCCAAAAAGAGAAATACCACATGTTCTCATTCACATGTGGAAGCTGAATCAAAGTTAAAAGGAGGAAAAATCCTATACAGAAATTGGAACATAATGAAAAGCAAAAGTCAACTTAGGGGAGAAGAGACAATTTTGAGAGTAGAAAGAAGGAGGAAGGGATCTAGCAAAAGGAGGAAATGGGAGAAGAAAGAAGGGATAGGAGGAACAAGGAGGAGTGAGGAATGAGAGCTAGGATGTCATCAAAGTAAACAGCCCAACTTTAATAGTTTATTAAATAATTATAATAATACCAATAATCCCAAAGAATGGTAATAATACAAGTGGGCTAGAAAATTTGTGTAATATTACTGACAGTGTGAAAAGATAGATCACTACAGAAAAAGTTTTGACCTTAAATATAATTGGGATCCGAGGATATATAGAAAAATATTCCCACAAAAAGACATGCAAGTGGAGGAGAGTCTTTTGGTGGGGGGACGATAGGGGGAGAGGAAGTGCACACGAGGGTAAAGGGGAACTTATCTGTGCAATGTACAATGAAATGCACATATGGAAATGTCAAAATGAAACGAATGTCAGAATGAAACACATTAAGTTGTACATTAAAATTTTCCAGTAAAAAAAGAAAATCAAAGAACATAGCTTTCACTATGGATTGAGCCTCAACATCAATAAAACAAAAGTCTTTGCAACTGGGTCAGTCAGCATCTTCATCATTAATGTTGTCTCATTAATGTTACATCATTAATGTAATGGAGAAAAGATTGATGTTGTCTAAGATTTTGCTTTACTTGGTTCTATAATCAACAACTGTGGAAGCAGCAGTCAAGAATTCAAAAAACACATTGCATTGGGAAAAGCTGTGGCAAAAGACCTCTTTCAAGTGGTGAAGAGTAAAGATGTCACATGGAAGATGAAGGTGCACCTGGCTCATTCCATTGTATTTTCAGTCATATTATATGTGTGCAAAAGCTGGACATGTAATAAAGGACACAGAAGAACTTATGCTTTTGAATTATGGTGCTAGAGACAAATATTCAATACACCATGGACTGCCAAAAGAACCAACAGATCCTAGAAGAAGTGCAACCAGAGTGCTCCTTGGAAGCAAGGATGGCTAGACTGCGTCTTACATATTTTTGACATGTAGTCAAGAGGGACCAGTCCCTGGAGAAGGATATCATGTTTGGGAGAATGGCAGGTCAACCAATAAAAGGAAGACCCTCAACTAGATGTATTGATACAATATCTGCAACAATGGGGTTAAACATAAGTAAGATTGTGTGCCTAGCACAAAATCATGGAGTGCTTCATTCTGTTGTACAGAGGGTCACTATGAATTGGACCCAACTCAACAGCACCAAACAACAACAAAACAACATGGTTTTTCTAGGTATACCTCTTTTAATTGTATTTTTAGTCGTCTCTCTTGGGATTACAGTATGTACATTCAATGTGCTTAGAATAAAATACTTGATTACTTAGGGTAAAAATACAGGACCCTTATAATATATTCCCTTTACTCTGCATCTCATCCTATTACTTTGTTATGTACATTTTATATACATTTATGTATATCTGTATACATTGTGAGCTGATCAATATGATGTCAGTGTATTTGTTTTCAAGAAACTTGTCTTTTAAAGAAATTGAGAAATAACAAAAATTGTTCATTTTAACACACACATACAAATAAATAAATAAATAATGAATAAATAAAAAAACAGGAGTAGATGTGTGTCTCAATGGTCAAACACTTACCTAACCTCTACAAGAGCTTGGGCTCAAACACCCAGTACAAATATATATATATATACACACACATACATACATTGTTGTTAGGTGCCGTCGAGTCGATTCCGACTCATAGCGACCCTATGTACAGCAGATCGAAACATTTGCCGATTCTGTGCCAGGCAAACCATCTTATTTATGTTTAAGCCCATTGTTGCAGACACTGTGTTAATCCATCTGGTGGAGGGCTTTCCTCTTTTCCGTTGACCTGCCACTCTTCCAAACATGATGTCCTTCTCCAGGGATTGTTCTCTCCTGACTACATGTCCGAAATATGTAAGACGCAGTCTGGCCATTTTTGCTTCCAAGGAGTACTCTGGTTGTAACTCTTCTAGGACAGATCTGTTGGTTCTTTTGGCAGTCCATGGTATATTCAATAGACGTCTCCAGCACCACAATTCAAAAGCATCAATTCTTTTTCTGTCTCTCTTGTTCAATGTCCAGCTTTCACAACCATATGATGCGACTGAAAATACCATGGCATGAGTCAGACGCACCTTCGTCTTCAATGTGACATCTTTGCTT
>VMDO01015904.1:9491-41989 GCA_007922755.1 Pedetes capensis
CCCTGTGGCATCCGATCCCGTCAGATCTCGGAAGCTAAGCAGGGTCGGGCCTGGTTAGTACCTGGATGGGAGACCGCCTAGGAACACCAGAAGCTGTAGGCTTGGGAGAAGGACCTGGCAACCCCCTCCCAAAAATCAATCTGCCATTGAAAACCCTATGAACAGCAGAGAAGCACTGACAATAGTGTTTCCCCTGTTGGACAGAGGGTCGCTATGAGTCAGATACTGACTCGACGGCACCCAAAAACAACAACAACAACATTACTTCAGGTGACCACAGGTAGAGGAATGGGGGTGAAGAGTGAGGGGTGGGCAGCAGTGTAGTGGCAAATATTTAGCAATTGGTTCTCAAAAAGAAAAATCCATAATGTACACCAGTTAATATTCCCACTGTAGCTGATTTCAAGCTTGCAGTGTGATTGTTTTGTTATTAAATGTAGAATCAGAACATAGATCATTATATAATGTAGCTCATCATTATATAGTATTTCCTCCACATGGTTATGTTTTTTGTTTTTTTATTGGAAATTTTTAATGTACACCTTAATGTGATTCATTCTGACATGGTTTTCATTATGACATTTCCATATATGCATTTTGATGTACATTATTCATATAGGTTCCCCCTTACCCTCTTGTATGCTTCTCCCCCATCCCACCCTCCCCATCAAAGATTTCTCTATCATTTACTTGGCAATACTTTTCTACATGTCCTTGGGTTCTAGTTCTGTTTAAGATAGAAACTTTTCCTGCAGTGAACTTTGTTTTTATCTTGCCAGAACAATTGCATGCATTTTCTAGACCATTTATAATAACACCATTCTTAGCTTTTTTTCCTTTTATTTTGATCTGACCTTTGAATAGGATTTTTCCTTCTTATAATTTTGATTCAGCTCCCACAGAAGAGTGAGAACATGTGGTGTTCTCTTTATGAGCTTGTGTTCATTCACTTAAAATAATTTTCTCTAATTCCATCCATTTTGCTGCAAATGTCCTTATTTCATTTTTCTTGATTGCTGAGTAGTATTCCATTGTGTATATGTCCCATAGTTTTTTATCCATTCTTCTGTTGAAGGGCACTTTGGTTGATTCCATATGTTGTTGTTGTTGTTGTTGTTGTTGTTGTTGTTGTTAGGTATTATAGAGTCAGGTCTGACTCATAGTGACCCTATGTACAACAGACAAAACAGTACCTGACACTATGCCATGCATGACACTATTGTCAGTAATTTTCTGATATTCATAAGATTTTGAATGGCTGATTGTTTCAGGAGGGGGCTGATGGGTCCCTCTCCCAAGCCTATATCACCTGGTATTCCAGGTGGTCTCCCATCCAAGTACTAACCAGGCTTGATTCTGCTTAGTTCTGACATCTGGCAAGATCAACTGCCATGGTGGTATGGCTATAGATAGATCCACATGGTTATAGTAGATGTGAATAACCTCAAGAGTATAGATAATATTTAAATAAAATCATTACAGAATGATGATTTCTGAGAATTTACTACCTTTGTTTTAAATATAACTTATTCCTAATAATTGTAGTTTATTTACTTGCCTGAAAGATCCCTGACAATTGGACTATTCGCTCCTGTAAGCCAGTATGAACCAGTTCTAGCTTACAACTGAGCCTAGAATAAGAGCCCAAATTATCCATTTCTTCCACTAACCACCATTATTTTCATTTTTTTTTATTTTTCAGCACAAGGTCATACTTCTTTTCATCTATGATTACAATTGGTAGTTTTTTGCTGTTTTAAAAAAATTCCCTTTTGTGTGTATTAGAAATTCCATGACTGGCTTCAACCTGCCATTTTTATGTCAAGCTCTTGCTCTTTCACTAAAAACTTCTTTCAGACTTTTTAGGTTTTATGTGCTATTTTGAACTTAGGAAAACTTACTATCATCTAACACAATAATCATAAGTCTTCCTGTAAGTACAAACACTAACCCAAGTTGGAAAAACAGAAGTTAAGCACTCCAGTTGAAGAAAGTTAACAAAGAAACAACTGTAGAACCATATAAAGACTTCTGATCAATATTCAAGGACAGTAATGGATATAACTCACCTTGAAGAAAGAATGATGCTCTAGCACATGGTAGATGTTGTTGTTGTTAGGTGCCGTTGAGTCGGTATCCGACTCATAGCGACCCTACATACAACAGGCAAAATACTATGGTCAGTGCTTCTCTGCTGTTCATAGGGTTTTCAATGGCAGACTGATTTTTGGGAGGGGTTGCCAGGTCCTTCTCCCAATATGGTAGATAGCCAGTCTCTTTATTTATTTATGTATTTATTTATTTATTTATTTATTTTATTTTTGTTTATTTATAGATATATTTTTTGCTGTGGGGTAGGGGGTTGAACCCAGGGCATCATGCACACTTTGCAAATGCTCTACCACTGAACTACACTCCAGCCCATTTTATACTTTTTGAGGCAGGGACTTGTTAAGTTACCCAGGCTGCCTCTGGCCTCAAACTTGAGATCCTCCTGCCTCTGCTTCCTGTGTGCTACTGTGCCCAGCAATAGCCAGTCTTTTATACAAAAAATTAAAAGGAAATTTGGGGGGCTCAGAGTGTAGGTCAGTAGTAGAGCGTTTGCCTACCATGTACAAGACCCTGGGTTACATCCCTGGCACAACAAGAGTAAATAAATATATGTATTTTTTTTTAAAAAAAAGGAAACTTTGAAGAGCTAGGTTTGGTGAAACCCACAAGGATGTACCCAAAAAGTATACCCCAAAGCATGTACGCTGCTCAATTGTATGTAGTTTCTTTCATACATTTATATATAATTTTATGGAGAAAGATTCTATTTTGAGAAATTGAGTATTTTAAAGGATTACTTACTAAATGATTCCTTGCTAAATCAAAGCATAGATTCTAGTCAATATTTCCAATAATGCAATTGTTCTTAGCTCTATCTGGACATTAAAATCACCTGGGGAGCTTTTAAAAATACTAGTGCCAAGACCCTACTCCAAAAATTTGATTGAATTGGCCTAGGGTAGAGCCATGCCTTTAGGAGATTTGAAAAGCTCCCTAGGTGATTCTAATTGGCAGCCAAGGTTGAGAATCTCTGTCATACTGTAACATTTAGCATTTTATTACTACTCCAGAGAATCTACTAAAGTAAATAGATCAGCCCCCTAAGATG
Source organism: Pedetes capensis (assembly GCA_007922755.1). Taxonomy (NCBI): domain Eukaryota; kingdom Metazoa; phylum Chordata; class Mammalia; order Rodentia; family Pedetidae; genus Pedetes; species Pedetes capensis. The sequence goes on from VMDO01015904.1 coordinate 12,652, forward strand.
ATAGAGCCTGCAGCCATAGCCCTGTGGAATCCGATCCCGTCAGTTCTCAGAAGCTAAGCAGGGTCGGGCCTGGTTAGTACCTGGATGGGAGACCGCCTGGGAACACCAGGTGCTGTAGGCTCAGGAGAAGGACCTGGAAACCCCCTCCCAAAAACCAATCTGCCTTTGAAAACCCTATGAGCAGCAGAGAAGCACTGAAAATAGTGTTTCCCCTGTCGTATAGAGGGTCGCTATGAGTCGGATACCGACTCAACAGCACCTAACAACAACAACAACTAAGATGGTAATGAATGGGAAAACTTGTAAAGTTCCTGGAGATGTTTACAGAAAAACAACATGATAATCAAGCTGTCAGTAAGGTCTGTTTTGACTGGACCTCCAAGTGTTTTATACTTTTTAGAAAACCTATTTATTTTATTTATGGAGCAAAGGTTATTAAATGTAATCATATCTTGAAGATGCATACCAAAAATAATATATTCTCAGTCTTTCTTTTGCAAGTTCAGGATTGTCCATGATGGATGCATTGGCATGTCCAGTTAGTTGTCAGGCTTAGTAAGCCATAAAATCCCATGGATATGTTTTAATTAATTCAGGAGTCAAAATCTATTCTTTCTGAGCCAACTATTCCTCAGGACCACAAATTAAAATCATAAATAAAATTTTAAGGGTAGGTCTCAAAAATATCCAAACAAAAACACTTCCCCCAAGGGCTTGATTACAAGGGAATTTATCAGCTTATTAGCTGCTAAAATTATCTACTCACTGAAATAAGATCGTTGAAGATCTCTTCTACTTTTGGAATAAGAATTATTGAATGTATTTAAAATAATATAGCTATACTTTCTATGTTAATCAAGAGTGTTTTAGTTGCAAATAAATCCAGTTAAACTAAAGAAGAAGAGGAATTTATTGGGTTAAATAACTAAAAAGTTCAGAGACAGACTTTAGTCAAGCCTGGATCTAGGGGCTCAAGTAATTTTATCAGAAATGAGTCTTGTTCTTTCCATCTCTTTTCTTCATCTCTTTCTCCCTTAAGTAAGTAAACTCCATTCTTGGGCCAATTATCTCCCAGTGGTACAAGCTGTCCAACAGTAGCTCTAGGCTTTCATATGACTGGTAACCCCAGTGGAGTATTCTTCCATCCCAAGAGCTCCAACAAAACTCATAGAATTGAGCCTTACTGGCCCAGATTGGCCTGCCTTTGGTCATGTGCCCCTTCCTTGCACAAATTCCCATAGCCAGTGGGGTGCAGCACTCTGATTGGCCAGGTTTACATCACATGCCCATCTCTGGAACTGGAGCAGGGTCACCTGTACATGAGTTACATGATGGATGGAGAGCAGGGTGGTTACCCAAAGAGAGGTTGCTATCAGAAGATTTGGGAACTGAAGCTGAGCAAAAAACAAAACAAAACAAAACATGCACCACAATTTAGAAAACAAAATGTGTCAAATTAGGTGTCCCCTGCAGCCTCTCTTTAGTCCAGCTTCCCATGTAGCCATAACAGTGAATCTTTATGATATCTTAGAAATTATTTTGTTTTTCAAAATTCAAACATATTATCCTATATCCCTTTGGTATGGTGAAGAAACATCTTCCAATAAAAGTTAGGTACTTAGCTGGGTGTGGTGGCACACACCTCAAATCCCAGCAACTCAGGAGGAGGAGGCAGGAGGATTGCAGGTTTGAGGTCAGAAGCAGCCTGAATAACTTAGTGAGAGGGACTGGTGGTGCAGCTCAGTGGCAGAGCACTTGAATGTATGAGGCTCTGGGTTCAACCCCCAAGTACCACAAAAATAAAAAGGTACCTTAGGTAGTAAATGCTATGTTAGGCCATTAGTAAAATTTGATATATTACCTTTATATTTGCCTAAACCAGGGATAAAATTTATTTGGTATGAGAAATATAAGTTTTAAAAGAATACAGTTAACATGGCTGAAGACACTGCTTTCTAAACAATCTGTAGCCACAGAGACAGAGACAAAAAGCTTTTTATCCAAGTTTCCCTTGAACCCAAAGCAGAGATCTTGAGATTATTTTCAAACTAGAAGAAGGACCCCACTGAATGGATGAGCATATAAATATATACCATCTCAGAAACACCATTGGCTTCCACAGTTCTGAGGTGGGCTGTTAGAAGCAAGTTAGTGGCTGGTAGTGAGAGACTTCATGGTTTATATTTTGTTTGTCCCAGTTGTCATGACAACCCCCTGGTGCTACATAAAGCCCAGAGCCAGCAGACATGTAATGGAATACATTCCTCCGAGTGAGTCAAAGCCTTGTTGAAAAGGAAGCAATCATACTATTAGGGAAATAAATTATGAACTCCTATGAGCTGCTCAGGATTGAAATAAGCGACTTTTTTGGGGGAATCACATTTCTCCCTCCTCCCACATATATTTGATGATGAGTAACTTGGCGATGCTTTTTTTCTTCTGGACTGCCCGTCACATATTTGAGAAGGGGCCTGCCTGCCCATCTTCCAAGGCTTCAGGGAGGAGCCAATGAGAAAGTGTGTGAGAGAGAACTATGAAAAACCCAGTGGGCTTCATTAACATAGCTTCTTGTTGTTGTTAGGGGCTGTCCAGTCCGACTCATAGCAACCCTACCTACAACAGGCAAAACACTATTGTCAGTGCTTCTCTGCTATTCATAGGGTTTCCAATGGCTGATTGATTTTTGGGAGTGCGTTGCCAGGTCTGTCTCCCAAGCCTGCAGCACCTGCTGTTCCCAGGTGGTCTCCCATCCAAGTACTAACGAGGCCCAACCCTACTTAGTTTCCAAGATCTGATGGGATCGTAAGCCATGGTGGTGCAGCTGCAGGCATTAACATGGCTAATGCTATTTAGTAAGAGTCCTCAATGTTCAGAAATGGGAATTCCAGATCTGATTTGAACCCACCCATGAACCATTCCAGACTACCTCCTATGACACATATGCTAATATTTTGCTCGATCTAAGAACCCAAATGAGGAAACTTCAGCTACTTCCCTGGGATGGACTACTCTACCCCAGATCCAGAACATTTATGCCAGTAGAATATAGTGTTTAATACCTTGGACTTTGGAGTCAGACAGACATGGATTCATATCCTAGCTCTGCTGCTTTGTAGCTATGGGAAACTGGGCATGTTATTTCAAATCTTTGCATTTCAGATCTTCATTTACAAAATGCAGGTAACGGTGCAAACTGCTTAGAGCTGTGAAGCAGATTCAGTGCAACAATGCTCATAAAAGCACCTAGCTATCTCTGGTACATGATAAGAGGTAAATAACTGTGAGGTATTATTGTCATTAGCTTTACTCCCTTTGGGTCATGAGTGTCTTTACTTTCTTGCTAATCTTCATTGGAATTGTTTCCACTACAGTAAATTCTATTTTTTCTTGATTTTTCTCTCTTGCTTTCAAATACTACTTCAATCCTTTCTGCTATCTCATCCTCCATCTTTTGTTATCATCTCATTTATTGGGATAAACTGTGATTTGTTAATCCTCGGAAAATAGATTCCATAACAAAGATTGTTAGCATTTTTAGTTTGATGTTGCCCAGTGATATCATTTGCACTGCTAGAATATGCTGACCCCCAACTCACCACCATATTCTTACAGGGCCTCACTGACTTGGGAAGGAAAATGTTCTTAAAGTGTCAGTGGGAGAGCCCTCTTCTGGCAGGCCAGAGAGTAGAGGTCAGCCATGACAGCCATACACTCTCCAGCACCCTCACCTGGCAGAGAGCTGGGCTTGGATGGCGCACAAAAGCCAAGTTGCACAACTTTGGCGGCAAGCTTGGCCCATTATTTATCCTTTACTTGGACAACCTGGTTAAATTCCTGCAGCTCTAGCCTATCTGTGCTCTTCATTTGGGCACTGTCAGCCTGAGCAGACCAATTTCTGCTTCTGGGAATGTTCTTTTGGAGAGGAGCAGAAATTTCATCAGACTCTCAAGTGTTTTTTCAAACTTCTAACATGGTAAGGCCCTTGAACAGATTCTGCTAATAGACTCATACCAGTATGTGGAACTGCAAATTTGTATAGGTTCAGTTTTTCCAAAAACTGTAGTCTTCCCTTGGGATAATCAGTTTGGAAAAGATGGCATTTCCTTCTACCTGGCCACATTTGTTTTCTCTGTCTTCTTGAAGACTAACCTTAAAATAGTTTCTGTATCTCCATCCTTCCAGAGATTGTTGTGTATTCTTTTCCCAGCATCTTCATTAATTTTAATACGAGGCTGTTTTTTCTTTGCTATAAAAGGTTTTCAAAGTCTTTAATAGATCTTTAATTTCTCCTGAACCTGCATCTCCGCACAGAGTGAGGCTTAACAAAAGGGAGTTTTACAAGCACATCATGTACCTTAGTGACAAGCATGATAAGTAATACAATCTCTTGGCCTCTTTCACCAGCAAAACTCAATAGTTGGGGGTGGGGAGGATACAGTAGTCAATTCCCAGAACGGATTTTTTCCTTCTTACTCAAAGACACCTTGAGGACCTCATGTTCACTCCAGAACTATTTGGGGTGGAAAGGAGACAGGACATTTGATACCTTTGTGTCTGGTAAAATCCTTCCCAAATAGCACTAGATTCTTGCCTCTTCTTTGTAGTTGATGATGGTTAAGATGCTAATTACACTACCCTTGCCTTGCTCCTTACTCTGAATCTAAGACCACCTCATTTTGGGCTGGACATCTCTTTACCTAAAACTGCAGTCTGAAGGGAAAATGCTTGTGATTGGAGAGGCCATTTTTAAAAAGACTCCATGTGCTCCAAATCTATTTTATCCCATCCAACCAACTAGCCTGGTTTCTATTTTGAAAAACATCGATTACATACTGCAATAAACTTGCCATTTTCAAAATGCCACAAACTCTAAGGCAATAATGTTGAGCGAGTGATTTATAGTGATAGCAGGAAACTAGGGATACCTAACTTAATTGGAGTGTGGTTTTTAAATTGCAAAGTTATGAACATTATTTAACACCAATTTCCTCACTAATGGAGCTGTAAGTCATGCAGAGAACCTCCATACTATTGGCATTTGGGCAGAGAATTCTTTGTTTGGGGACAGGGGTGGGGCTACCCTATATTTTGTGACATGCTTCGCAGCATCCCTGATGCCTACCACTAGATGCCAACGGAATTCTCATTCCAGTTATAACAGCCCAAAATGTCTGTAGTCATGGCCAAATGTCCCCTGGGGGACAAAAACCACCCCTGGTTGAGATGCATTGGTGTCTTTGCTTGCTTTTCTAGACTATAAAAATCTTACAGGCTAGTGAAAAGTAAGAACATTAGATCTTGGAATGTACTATTTGGAGTCTACTATTATAAAAGTCTTTTACTTTGGAGTTTATTATAAAAATCCTTCACTTTTCTCACTTCAGATTTTTAGAAACACAATTAAATTTCCAAATATAGTTACAATATATAAACATTAGTCTCTGGCAGGTTCACCTCTCTGCTGACTGGTCAACACAAAGAGGACTTTTCAGGAGGTTTTCCAAGAGTTTGCAGGGCCCGTCTCTTGCCTAGTTCACTGAGGGCCAGGATAAAACTACTCATTAGCAAAGTGACTAATCCACAGGCCTATTAGCTGAAATAGAGAGGGAAAAGGAATGTCATATTTCCTGTGTACTCTTTTCTTTTTTAAAGCATAATATGCAGTAATCTAATGAGTTGTTTTTGTTAGGTGCCATTGAGTTGGGTCCCACTCACAGCAACCCTCATGGGGTTTTCAACAGCTGATTGTTTCAGATTGCTTTGGGAGTGGATTCCCTTTTTTTTTTTTTTTTTTCTTTTCTTTTTTCAGAGCTGGGGATCGAACCCAGGTCCTCAGAGAATAGCCGTATCTAAATTGGTTTGACAAATTAGCAAGCTTGGTCTTTGTAGTCCAGTACTGGCTTTTGACTCCACGCAGACCAGCCAACCATCCCACCCTCTCCACACCTAAGAGCCACCACCAACAGGATCTTAGCAAGAAACAAATGACACAGTGAATTAGGATAAATTGAGGAGAGTTTAATGAAGGATCGATTTGCAGAGGTGTAGTCACAGTTTAGGAAAATCCGAAAAGAGAGTGCAGTCCCACAGAGCAAGTTATAGCAGGAACATAGTGCCAGCCCTAAGCCTGGAAGAGCAAAGGAAAGATCCTTAGCAGACCCCAGGGGATAAGCTGTGGAGGCAGCCATTTTAAGGGGGCTGTTTCTTGCATCTTCCAAAACAGCAAGCCATATGGACTTAGAGAATAAATATCCCAACTTCACTCTCCTCTGTCCTCCAGCTTCCTATTCCTACCTCGTATTAGCCAAGCCCAGCTGGAAGAGAGAGGGCAAAGGAAATCTATACAGGACAACCTCCCTAGGCATAGGGGAGAGTGGAGAAGGGTGAAGAATGGATCTGGGCAGCACATGGAAGATATCCAGCCCACACCACAATCCCAAGGAATATCAGAAGCCCCCAGAATAAGGAAGAGTGTCATTTGACAATTCTCCCCTGGTAATTCCCCTATGCCTGCAGCCATACTACCCTAGGACCTAATCCCATCAGATCTCAGAAGCTAAGCAGGGTCAGGCCTGGTTAGTCCTTGGATGGGAGACCACCTAGGAATACCAGGTGCTGTAGCCTGGGGAAAAGGACCTGGCAGCCCACTCCCAAAACAATCAGCCCTGTGAATAGTAGAGAAACACTGACATAGTGATGGGCATGGAACTGTATCGGGGAGTGTTTCATCTATTGTACATATGGTTGCTATGAGTTAGATGCGACTTGACAGCACCTAACAATAACAACAAATTTCTCCATGTCCCCCAGGGTTGAGGCCTGCTGCCTTAAAATATGAATATTTTCAAAGCTCTCTCTTTTCCTCCAGTGGCTTCCATTGCTGAACCAACCAGAAATAGACCCACCTTCTACACTCACTGCTCCATTCTGTGCCTTTCCCATTAATCCACTGTTCTTCTGATCTGTACATGAGTCTGCAGGAAAACCCTTCACCAGTCTGCTTTCCCCTTTCTTTGGGGTTTACAGCTACTTCAACTCCATGTGACAATTTTCCATAAAGGCAACATTTTTTTCAGCTTTATTGAGGTCTTATTGGCAAATCACAAACTTTTGCTTGACAGAAAACATGAATATTCCCAATGTGTCTCCAGGATGGGCTATGAGGAGTGAGCCTTTCAGAATGAGAGGTGGGCTGGGAGCTTGGGTCAAATGGAGGCCAAAGGAAGGAGTAATCCCTTTCACTGCCTATCCTGCTTAGAAAAGTGTGGGTATCACTAGAAGTTGAAAAAACTTGATAGAGGCTACTCCTGGGGGGTTGTTTGTTGATTTGATGGTTCGGGGAGAGTTATTTGGCTTTTTTCTGAAAAGCACACAAAGTCCAAGAAAAGCTATTACCTTTAGTTAGTAGCACTACAAGAAATGTGAAACCCCAGAGAACAGAGGAAATTCATTTTGTATACCCCCTAAATTTGGAAAGCCTCTCTCAAAGTACCCCACCATTCAAAAATACCAATGACAACGTGGTTCCTGGTCAGTTTACAGGGTATGACTTATAAGCTAATTTAAATATAGCAATCTTCTTGACAAGAAAATAAATAAGTCTCACAAAGAAAATGGATTAAAGAAACTACTATTTTTATCATCAAAACACAATTGTTGTTGTTAGGTGCTGTCCAGTTGGATCCAACTCATAGCAACTCAGTGTACAACAGACAAAATACTACCCGACACTGTACCGCACCCAGCACTATGTCAGTGCTTCTTTGCTATTCATAGGGTTTTTAATGGCTGATTGGGAGTGGGCTGCCAGGTCCTCCTTCCATTTTTGCAGTGCTGTAGATCGAACCTAGGGCCTCAGAGTGCACAGAGCAAGCACTCTACCAACTGAGCTAAACCCCAGCCCTCAAAACCTATTGTTGTTGTTGTTGTTAGGTGCCGTCAAGTCGGTATCCGACTCATAGTGACCCTCATAGGGCTTTCAATGGCTGGCTGTTTTTCAGGATTGCCTTGGGAGTGGATTGGGTCCTTCTCCCATTTTTGCAGTGCTGGGAATTGAACTCAGGACCTCAGAGACTGCAGCAAAACGTTCTACCAACTGAGCTAAATCCCAGCCCCTCAAAACCCATTAGAGAAGAATAATTAGGAGATTGTATGAATTCCTCTCCAGTTTACATTTAAATTCACAAAGGTACTTGTGATGGTTACATCTAGATAAGGCGTTGTTGTTGTTGTTGTTAGGTGCCGTCAAGTCGGTATCCGACTCATAGCGACCCTCATAGGGTTTTCAATGGCTGACTGCTTCAGGATTGCCTTGGGAGTGGATTGCCAGGTCCTTCTCCCATTTTTGCGGTGCTGGGAATTGAACTGGGGACCTCAGAGACTGCAGCGCAGTGCTCTACCCACTGAGCCAAATCCCAGCCCAGATAAGGCATTAGAGCCCTATAATAAGTAAAGCATTTATTTCATAAGCATGCACAAATTTCACAACTGTTATGTATAAAGCAAAAAGCCAAGCTTCACCAATTTTAATTATTTTAACTTTGAAAGAATTCAGGCTAACAATTAGCTCTTAAAACTGAAGCATGAACAGAGATAAGCACTGAACATTGCAAATGGTTCTGTCTTCACTATTAACTGTCACATTTACATTTATGTGTATGTTTGATACACATGAACATGTAATGATGTAATTTTTGGTTTTGTTTGAGAAAATTAAAACTGTGCTCTGAAATTATGTCCAAAAAAGACTTGAATCTGCCACCATGTGTGAAATTGACACAAAATCTAAAAATCCACATACTCTTCAGAATTTGCTATGAATTCGTAAATTCTGGAAGGGCTGGAGGGGTGGGATGTTGTTGTTGATAGGTGCTCTTGAGTCAGTATCTGACTCATAGAGACCCTGTGTACAACAGGCGAAACACTATTGTCAGTGCTTCTCTGCTGTTCATAGGGTTTTCAATGGCTCATTGATTTTTGGGAGTGGGTTACCGGGTCCTTCTCCCAAGCCTACAGCACCTGGTGTTCCCAGGTGGTCTCCCATCCAAGTACTAACCAGGGCTGACCCTGCTTAGCTTCCGAGATCTGATGGGATCAGATGCCACAGTGCTATGGCTGCAGGTGGAGGGGTGTTCTAGAGGGACCAAAACCCTCTATCTATCTGTAAGACCAATTGTACATGTAGGTGGTCAGTGAGTTATTATTTCAACAAATATTAATTCAGGTCCTGACTAGATACCAGGAAGGTGGTATAAACATGACAGGAGATATCCCAATTGTTGCAGTGGGAGAGATAGGCAAGTAAACAAACAAATGGGCAGTATCGTTCCAGGGAGCGACAAGCTATGATAAAGAACAGCAGGCTGAAAGGATAGGAAGTGGCTGGGCCGGTGGCTATTTTAATAGTATGGTTAGAAAAGGCCTCTCTAGCAAGCATGCAGTGGTGCATGCCTGTCATCTCAGCAACTCAGGAGGCAAATGTGGGAGGATCATAGGTTTGAGGCCACAGGCAGCCTGTGTAATTTAGTGAGATCCTGTCTGTAGATAAAAAACAAAAAAAGGGGCTGGGGTGCAACTCAGTAGCAGTGCATATGAAAAAGGTTTGTGCAAGGCCCTGGGTTCAGACCCCCAGTACAGAAGGAAAAAAAAGAAGGAAGAGGGGGAGGAAGAAAAAGGAGAAAAAAGAAGGAGGAGGAAGCAGAAGTGGTGGCAGCAGAAGAGGTAGAGGAGGCAGCAACCTCTCTGAGGACATGATGTCTGCGCAAATATCAAAACCAAGTTGGGAATTTTTTTCCAGGGTAAGATGGCAGAGTGGAAACTGCCTCTGTGTGATGCGATAAAGAAAAACAGAGAATAAGAAAGGATAGACTATATTCCAAAGAGAGAAAGAGAGCCGGGAGCAGTGGCTCACGCCTGTAATCCCAGCCGCTCCAGAGGCAGAGACAGGAGGATTGCAAGTTCGAGACCAGAGGCAGCCCGCATGATTTAGCAAGACCCTGTCTTTAAAAAAGTAAAACAATGGGCTGGGGGCTCAGCTCAGTGGTCTAGCACTTGCAAAGCATGCAAGCGTGAGGCCCTGGGTTCAATTCCCAGTACCACAAAGAGAGAAAGATTGGAAGAGCATTGAAATCACGGAGGAGGTGGTAGGACAGCTTCACAGTGCAGAGAACAGAGGGCTTCAAAGTGAGAAGTGAGCAGAACACATCTCCAGCTGCAGCACCTGGGGGGGGAGGGGAAACAGTAGCCCCACCCAAAAGGTGAGCCAGAAGGCCCTGGTGAAGAGACGCAGGTCCACAGGACAAGCTCACAGGCCTTGTAACCCTTGGATGCATTGGGAGATTTAGTGAGAGGGCAGCTCTTCCCGCCTGAAGGGTCAACACTGGAGAGGAGAGACAAGTTTGTCGCCTCCAGGGCACCAACTCCAGAGAGAACCTATTGCCTGAGACTGAGCTACAGCAGGTGCCCGAAGACAAGGAACAATGAGTGATCCTGGGGGAAATCTGTCACAACCCCAGGGTGGGGCACAGCCATGGCAGGCAGTCACAGGGAGAGGAGGAAGGCGGGACCCTGCCCTGAGCAGCTCAGGCAGCAAGAGGCGTGGCAAGGTGGACGGCAGCCCCACCCCCTGGGGGAGGAGCTGACCCGTCTCCTGGGGAACCGCGGAGACTGGCAACCCCGAGCCAAGGTCCCCACGCTTCTCCACTCCTAGGGCCAGCCACCTGCCACGCAGTTCACGGCCTGCACAACTCAGAGCCCTGAAGCTCCGTGGCCGCAGGGAACTTGATCCCTGCAGCGTCCTCTCCTTCTGAGCGTTCAGTGTTGGGCAGGTTGTGAAAACCCGAGACGGGTCATTCAGGACAGATCCAGCGCCCCACTTGCTTTCCCCACTCCCCAATGCACCCTAGGTATCCCTTGGCTTGCACATTAACCCTCCCAGGGGGCACAGACCGGGGAGTCTCAGGCGCGCGTGAGAACCTGCCGAACCCCAAGCGGTGCAGCTGAGCCGGGCCTGCAGGCTCCAGGACGCAGAAGAGAGGATCCTGCAGTGAAGGCAGCCCTTCCAAGAAGCCCTCCTTGATGGGTCCAGGCTCAGCACCCGCATAACTGGCAGAAACAATAAGAGACTCCGATTTCCCCTGATCACCCCCTCCACCTAGCACAGGACAAAAAATGAAACCACTGCAGTGCTTTTCTTTTTAAAAATTTTTCCTTCTCTTCTTTTGTAATGTGATTTTTTTTCCTGGTACTGGGGATTGAACCCAAGGCCTCGCACTTGCATGCTTTGCGAGTGCTGGAACACTGAGCTGCACCCTCAGCCCATTTTTTTACTTTTTGAGACAGGGTCTCACTAAGTTACACACACTGCCTCTGGTCTCAAACTTGCAATCCTCCTGCCTCTGCCTCCCGAGCCACTGGGATTACAGGCGTGCGCCACCGCGCCCGGCTTGGATTTTTTCTCTTTTAATTTTCTTCTTCTTTATTTCTTTTGCTACCTGTGTTCCTCTCTTTTTCACCTCTAAGTATGACATTGGCTGTGAGCTTGTCATATGTAGCTTTCAAGAGTCTAGTGGACAGGACCCAGCCCCACATTGGAACAGGGTAAGAAGAAAAGCTTCTCTTTACCCACATCACCCTTCCCCAAGGTGACACAGCTCAGAGAGAAGCCCCTTCCACTGTGATTTTTCCCATAGATGAAAGTGAATGCGTAGTGAGCACACCGCTTCCCCGGCAGTGCAAGATGCTATCCAAGAGACCCACTTTATTGCCTCCCCAAGATCCTAAAGGGAATGGCATCATTGAATAATCTGGAGGTATCTAGGATAAAGGAAAAGGGGCAGGTGCTCACAGTAACTAGAGCGCACAACTCAATGAAGGGCCCTAGTTTCCATTGACCACCTTGCAAATTCCCATGGGTGACTGTCAATGTCACTGGAGGAGTGGAGAATGAGGACGGAATTTTTCTATAGTAAGCTATGGTTGTGGGCTGGGATTTAGCTCAGTTGGTAGAGCGCTGCTCTGCGGTCTCTGAGGTCCCCAGTTCTAATCCTAGCACCACAAAATGGGAGAAGGTCCTGGCAACCCACTCCCAAGGCAATCCCGAAAAACAGCCATTGAAAACCCTATGAGGGTTGCTATGAGTAGGACTCAACGGCACCTAAAAACAACAACAAGCTATAGTTGTATGAGTGTATACACTGCCCCAAAGATGGAAAGAGGCATAGTATAAATTCCCCCATGGAAGATCGGTATGTACATGTCATCTTTGGTTCCTGAGGCTGCAAATGAAAGTATCCAGACTGCCTGAGGCAAAATGGTAGAGTTAGTGATCTTGGTCTTGGGTGGTCTCCTCTTTGTCTTGTTTCTCATCAACCTACCCCTACCAGCTTCTGTTTCCCACATTTTGTCCCTCCACCCATGAACCCTTCCCTGTCATTCTCTGTCCAGAAACCTCTACTTTCCCTAAGTATTGTTTTCCTCCCAGTAGTGGAATTTTTAGCTCAGCACATGGATGCCCAGAATAAAGATAAGATTTCCCAGCCTCCTTTGTGCCTAAATGTAACCATATCACTGAGTTCTGGCTAATGAGAAGTGAGCAGAAGTAGTATGTGCAAATTTTAGTTGGGATCCCTAAAGAGAAAGAATATGTTCCTCCCTTCACTTTCCTTTCTGCTGGCTGGATTATGGAGGCAATAGTGAACCACTTTAGACCATTTGGACATCTGAGGTCACACAGCAACAAGAAAGAAGGAGCCTGGGCCCCCAACATGAAGGTGCACCAGCCTATTCCCTCATGACTATTAGGGTCATGCATTCTCAATCAGTGCATTACATAAGTGATGTGTCCTTTTCAGGATGTCACATTTGAAGTCCATGTTCATTTGCTTCTCACTGTGAACATTAATTTTGATCATTCAGGCAATCTCCACTGCATAGTCACCCTTGCCTCTCTTTCAACTACTAAGCAATCTTTGTGGAAACAGTGGAAAACCTTGTAAATATCTTGCTCCTAAAAATGTTCCAGATTGAAGGAGACTGAGAAACATGACAAATGAAAGCAAAGTCTGACCTTAGACTGGATCTTGTTCTGTTGTTGTTGTTGTTGTTGTTGTTGTTGTTAGGTGCTGTCGAGTTGATATCCAACTCCTAGTGACCCTATGCACAACAGGTGAAACACTATTGTCAGTGCTTCTTTGCTATTCCTAGGGTTTTCAATGGCTGATTGATTTTTGGGAGTGGGTTGCTGGGTCCTTCTTCCAAGCCTACAGCACCTAGTGTTCCCATGCGGTCTCCCATCCAAGTACTAACCAGACCGGACCCTGCTTAGCTTCTGAGATCTGACAGGATTGGATGCCACAGGGCTACGACTGCAGGCAGATCTTATTCTAGACATGAAAAATTCTGTAAAGGACATTATTAGATCAATTGATAAAATTGAAACACAAGTGGTAGTTAAATAAAATATATCAACATTAAATTTAAGGAAAATTCACAGAACCTGTGGTAGTATGGAGGAACAAGGGGACTGGCAGAGTCAGGTTCAAACACAAGACAACCAGAGATATTGCCCAAACCATCACTGGTCTGCTCCAACAGAGAGGAGACCACTACTGCTCAGCACAGACACAGTAGGCCCAGATGCCCAAAACTTAGCCCCTGCTGCTCTGAAGAACCAAGCGCTTCCTACACCCTCATCAGAAAATGGCTTCCTCATGGCACCTGTTGCCTTGCATTACTGACTCAACACAAAGTCTCATCCACATGAACCTGATTGGTGGACAGTAGCTGCAAGGGTGACTGGCAAAGAAAATTTATGATTTCAATCTTTAAAAAATCAGCATGAATGCAGGAAGTTCTCCAGACGTAGGAAGAGTATTGAAAAGTCAGTTGCCAGATGACCATGGCTGGGAAAAACAGACACCAGACACACACAAACAGTTATCCTCTAATGATGACTTTTGTGGAGTCATGCCAGTCTGGGTCTGAGAGCCCTGCCCTGTGCCTTCCAGTCATTTCTTCCCAAAAGCAGCTGCCCTAGGCTGACCCTGAAACGGCAGCCATGACCTAGTCACTGTGCCCTACAAATCTATGCCAAAATGCCACTAGAACTCAATGAGGCATCATACACACCCACCAGCATGGTTCAAACACAAAAGGAGGGCAGGCACACTGAGTACTGGTGAAGATGTGGAAAACTAAGATTCACACATTATCAGTGAAAGTGTAACTAGGTACAACCATTTTGGAAAAGCTGGATTTATTATGTACATTCTATGGGCAATTCCCCTCCCAATTATATAATTAACAGCAATGACTCTTTATGTTTACCAGAAGATATGGACAGAAGTATTAAATGCATTATAATTCATAATGGCCAGAAACTAGAAATAACACAAATGTCCATCAATAGTATACAGGATAAATAAACATTGTGATATACTGTATGCAAAATGAAATACTACACAGCAAACAAGAATACAATTGAACCATCCCTACATACCATAATGTGGAGGAAACTAACCAACAGTGTTGGGAAAAAAAGTTGGATACTAAAAGAGGATATCCTGTATGATTCCATTTATACAAAGTTCAAGAACAGAGAAACAGACTATATTCTGATATATGTGGCAATATATCAGAATAGCAGTTACTCTTAAGGTAAGGGTGAGCCTGAGGGAATCTCTTAGGGTGATAGAAGCATTCATTGAGTTCTGTATACCTTACTCTGTAAAGTTAGACTTCAATTTTCAGGAGAAAAAGAACATAGAAATAGAACCACAGATTGTTAGAGTTTTAAGAGAGCTTTAAAATTAAACAAAAGAAAAATTGTCATCTGAAAAATATGAAGCTTCCTAAAGCTTGGAAGTGACTTTTGTTATGCCATGTCCTCCCTTAGGTTTAGTTGTTGACACAATTTTTTTTTTGTCTCACACCTTCCATCCCTGCAGGAATGAAATTTTTGGTAATTATGCTCCAGGAAGCTAGCTAAAATGAACATGTGGAAAATTCCTATCCTGTGTATTTGCACAGTGTTTTGCTACTCACAAAGAACAGAGAACTTCATTTGATCCTTGCAACAACCTTGGGAGATGGGCAATTTATTTTCATTACCAAGATGAAGGATCTGTAGCTGTGAGAGGTTCAAAGGTCATTCAAATTCAGTGTCACCGACTTCTAATCAAGGGTTGTTCTAGTGATGTTCATAAGCACTGATTTCAGTACAGTAACTAAATACAGCAAGTGACCCTGCATTGTTTCTTGGAAGGAAGAAAAATGCTATGAAGGGCATTATCAGAACAATTGATAAAATATAAATGTAGGCAGAGAATATTGTATCTACCCCCACTGAATTTCTTGACCTTGATAATTACATTATTGTTTCATAAGGGAGTGTCCTTGTTCATAAGAAATGCATGCTAGAGTATTCAGAGTGAAAGGTCACCATGTCTACAACTTATTCTCAAATGGTTTATTAAGATAGTGAGAAAAAAAGAGAGAGAGAGAGAGAGAGAGAAGGAAATGTAGCAAAATTTTTAAAATATATGAGTCCAGGCGAATGGTGTATTGTTCGTGTAACTTTTCTGTAGGTATTAAATTTTTCTGAATAAGAAGTTTAAAAAATAAAGAGAAAATATAACTTTCAGATAAAATCAAGTTATGCCTGTGTTGCACACAAAACCATAGTTATCTTGGGCAGTGTGTAAGAAAATGACAAAATTCTAATTCCTGACACATTTATTAGTTGTTTCATTTCATCACAACACTGGCAAAATCTCTCCTTGTTTTTACATAGCGTGATCTAGTGCATGTAATAGGAGGGCTTGCTCTTCTGGGACCAGTTGTAGTTTTCATAGAGTCCAACAGAATGTTCTATTATGGTGCCTTCAGGAAAAGAAAGTCTGTAGCCTCATGATCCCTACTGCCTCATCAATGCTCCAGGAAGGTGGCAAGCTCTTTGAGGGCTTAGCCACGTGGTCCACAAGGCACACTGGACTTGACAGGAAGCTAGGACCCTGTCCAATGTGGGAAATTAGCCGCTCACCAGAAAACAACTGTGCAGTGCTGGGATGGAGAACACTCAATCACTGAGTTCAAATTTCCCTCCACCATGGCAAGATGAAGGGGCTGGGGTTTCACTCAGTTAGCAGAGCGCTGCTCCACACTCTCTGGGGCCCTGGGTTCCATCCCCAGCACCTCGAAAACAAGAGAAGGATGTGGCAATCCCCTCCCAAAGCAACCCCAAAACGATCAGCCATCAAAAACCCTGTGAGGGTTGTTTTGAGTCGGACCTAATTTGATGACACCTAACAACAACAACAACATCACAAGATGAGTGCCCCAAATCGAATTTAAGTTCAAGTAAATAACACAGCTTGTTTTTAACGTTTAAATTTTTGGACTGAGTCATTCCAATTACATTAAGTGACATTATTGAGATGCATGATAAGCTAAGCACTTTAGGTTGATTGTCTCATTTTGACCTCACAACAACTCTATGACTTAGGAAAAAATAATCCCCCTGTTATACATGGGGAAATCAAACTTAGAGGAGCTAATAACTCTTACCTGAAGTCACACTGCAAGTAACTGGTGGAACCAACCTGACCCCAGGGTCAAGACTCTGAGCCCCTCTGTCATGTTTGTGGGTGGCTATCCACCACCCCATGCCATTCCCAGCCTGTGGGATAGGGCCTGTGGTTTATTAAAGGGAGCTGCTACTCTGTGATGTACCAGAAATGGAAGAAGCCTAGCCCAGCTCAACAGAGCACAAGATAATCACTCATTCCATCCCTTGCCGTAGGCAGCCAGACTTTCCATACTGCAGATGACTAAAAGATGAATTGATTGTGCCCAGGAGGGTGTGACTCTCCTGCCAAATGTCCTGGCTGGTGATGTTCTCATCCCCTACAAAGAGTGAGGTCCTTCCAAACAACATTGGTGTTCTCCATTCTCCCCATGGATGCGTAACTTAGGTGAGCCTGCCAAGGTCAGACACAGTGCCACAACCAGCGCCCAAAAAATGCTGGTCCTGCACTAACAGCAATCTGTGAAACATAATTCATTGCAGATCCCTTCTGGAGCTGCTTAAGCAACTTCATGGCTCAGATGTGTGGCCAGCATGCAGCTCTCCCTAGCAACAAGGCGCTGGAGAGGAGGTCCTGATGGCAGGAACCAAGGGCATCACTCAGATGGAGCTTGGCTTTCCCAAGACTTGGTGGGGCAGGCTCACGTGCATGAATGGGGCTCTGGGGAGCCTTCCTTCCCAGCACATCCAAACCAAAAAGATAACTGAGAGCTATAGGAAGTAATGTCTTCTGCATGGGCTGACCAAATGTTGGCAATAGTCTCCATTAGGTTCAGTGGTTCTCTGGGTGGGGAAATGGGGATTAACAGCCTTTTCTCTCAGTAAAAGGGGCAAGGTAGTCAGCAAACACATGCCTAGTAATGTGAAGAGAAGGCTGTCCCAAAATAACATTTGCTGTCTATCCACAGAAGCACTGCAAGCTTTAGTTCAGCTATTGTCTATTATTATCAAATCACAAAACTAATATGGATAGAGCTACTTGTAAATTCGATTCTTCCCCAAACCCTAAAAGGTAGCTGCCATATCTCATTTTCAGATAAATAACCAAGTTAATAAAGCCCTGAATCATTTTAGTGTTGATCAAGGTCAAATCCAAGTTAGAAGCAGAGGACATTCAATAACAGATGAATCTCAGAGATATTAAAGTGAAAAAAGCCAGATAAGAAAGTGCATAGGATAGTCAAAACTAGTCTATGGTGAAAATATTCGACCAGTGATTATTGCAGGAGGAAAGCTCTCTATCTTGATTTCAGTGGTACTTCCACAGGCATAGACATAAGTAAAAATTCATCCAGCTGCATTCTCGACATTTATGTGCACTTTACTATATTTAACTTCTCTCTCAAAAGTCAGTTCTTTAATATGCATGTTTTTCTTTTCTTTCTTCTTGTTTTTTCCCTTCTGTTGCTGGGGATTGAACCTGTGCTAAGCATGTGCTGTACCTCTGAGCTATGCCGCATCCCTGAAATCTTAAAGAAAATATCAGAAGTTGTTTTGAAAATGCAATCCCCACATTAGCAATCATCCTTTATTTAGCTAGATGTGAGCAAATAGTACATGGCAATTACCACAAAAATTCAGTTAATCTATACTTACTTTGCGTGTTGACATCATAAAATTGGCCTTAAAAAGGACAACAAGTCCAAAGAAGCTTTCTGAAACCTTGGAAGGTTTGCATTAATAGTTCCAAGGATTGTTGCCTATAAACATGGAGCCAGAAATATTTTATATGGAAAGGTACATTTGGTAGGATATTCACTTAAAAGTTGTAGCCTCTGATTGATATGAGGAGTTGATTCTACTCAACCACCTTTGATGACCTGGGTGGCCATGGCTCCAATCTAATTCAAAATCATTCAATCAATCCAGAAAAGACCTTGCATTTCTAAAGATTAAGAGCATAGGTAAAGACATTTCTCCTTGAAAAGACATTTAAAAGGCAAATCTCATGACAAAATAGATTAAATTAAAACACAAAAGAACTGGATGTGGTGGCACATGCTTGTAATGCCTGCACTTGGGAGGCTGAGGCAGGAGGATCGATGCAATTTCGAGGTTGGCCTCATCTACCTAGTGAGTTCCAGGCCAGCCTGGGCAAGACTGTGTGTGTGTGTGTGTGTGTGTGTGTGTGTGTGAGAGAGAGAGAGAGAGACAGAGACAGAGACAGAGACAGAGACAGACAGAGACAGAGACAGAGAAAGAAGAGAGGAGAGAGAATGTTGAAGGTGAGTTAACTAGTCCAGGGTGGCACAGCTACCAATTGTGAGAAACAAGCCCAGAGCTTAGGGCTCCTGGTTCTTGAGTTCATTGTCTTTCCACTGTCCAATAGGTTCTCTGATTTTTTTAAATCTTATATTTAAAATGGATATGTGCATAGAAAAAAGTCTGCTTCTGTGTAATAACATTAAATATTAAAAAGAAAAGGACTCTTCCCCCAGTTGCCCCAGTTTCCTCATGTAGAAGTTAAAAATTACATTTCTCCTTCTTGGGTTAGAGAAGACCTCAAAGTGGAAGCAGTCTGTTTCTAAATGAACAGGAATGCTCCAAAGCGAAATCTGTGAGATATGGTCACATTGACACTGAAACTAAAATACAATATTAAAAGTGAGAAACAGAACTGGGTATGTGGCTCAGTTGTAGCATCCATGAGGCCACAGGTTCCATCACAGCATCTCAAAATACATACATACATACATATATACATATGTACATACATACATACATACATACATAAAGTGTTGGGCTAAGGGTGCAGCTCAGTGGTACATCACTTGCAAAGCATACAAGCGCAAGGCCCTGCATTCAAACCCCAGTACCACAAAAAACAAAACATACATAAAGTGTTCTACATTTTAACCCCGGAAGCAAGAACATGAAAGTAAGCCTAAAGAAAGACAGCAGGAGCAAGTTGAACATAATAAAAGAAGAAACATACTAAAAATCAGACAAAAAACTAGGTCTTTGGAAATCCAAATACATGCCTAACAAACACATCGTAAATCTATACCCAGCATCATAGCCCTGTGTGATACAAGTATTCTAGTTTTATCAGTTATAATGCTTTTGATTACAAATAAGAAAATTAAGCCACCTGGTTTTTAAAAGTTACAGAAAATGTTTTTGCCTTATGAACTAGCATTCTCTGGAGAAAGAGAAGCAATAGGATGTGTGTTTACATGTTGTTGCTGTTGTTGTTAGGTGCCGTGGAGTCGGTATCCGACTCATAGCGACCCTCAGAGGGTTTTCAATGGCTGACTGTTTCGGGATTGCCTTGGGAGTAGATTGCCAGGTCCTTCTCCCCTTTTTTGCAGTGCTGGGAATTGAACTCGGGACCTCAGAGACTGCAGCACAGCACTCTACCAACTGAGCTAAATCCCAGCCCCCTCAGATAAAGGGCACATAACCCTAAGTATGCCCATGGTAGAGGGGCAATTAGGAATCTACAAATCTGGGCGTGGGGACTAAAGCATCTGGAGAAGCACCATCAAATGCTCAAAGCCCAAAAATCCTGCCCACTCCCTCCTCCCCAGTGATGACAAGTCATGGAAGGAAGGTGTTCATATTTCTTAGAGCAGAACATCAACAAAGCAAGTCCACTGCTACTTCTCGGATATTGACCATCTCCTGCAGCATACATTGTATAAATCATATTTCATCAAAACCTGCTATTCTTGAGGATGGAAAGAAGGAACAAGGGAGAAGGTCTAGGGGAGAAAATCTCATCCTCCCTACAGAACCCTTTCCTCATACCTAATTTCCTTGGAGACTAAGAGGCTCTCACCTAAAGATCATTGCCAGGTTTTTAAAAGTAAGAGCGACATTTCATAACTGTAGTTTCTCAAAAGATTAGCAGTTTCCCATGCCCCACTCCCTGGCATTCAGAAAGCTCAAATGCTTCCCATTCTCTTTGGCCCCTAGGGCAGGGGGCAGGAAGGTATTCCAATAGGACATCTCAATGTCAGATGCCCCTGGAGTCAGGATCTACATTCTAACAAATCAACCCGGGTGTAGTTTTTAAAAAAGGTCAGAAGGATGAAAATGGGGTAGAGAAAACATGACCTTCGAGAAAGGAAAACGAACCAGACAGGAGTTTTTGCATGACGTCATTTCAAATGTCTGTGCTAACAGCCTCTAAAATAAACAGGGGCTGAGCTGAATGTCTGGGTCTTAAGTATACTAAATAATTGTTTCAGTCAAGGTGTCAGCAGGAAATAGATGGAACATACAAACTGGGTAGGTAGACACACACCGAATGAAGGCTTGGTTTGTTAAGGACTGCACAGGCATTTCCAGATTCCACGGGAAGGAGCTGGGGCGATAATTACACTGACCTACTCAGATCCCATTTCTTGCTGGTTTCACTCACCATTTGAACCCAAAAGAAAGGCAGGGAGCAGTTCATGGAGGTCAGGCCCCTGGGCCACAGAAGAGGAGGAAGAAGTCAGCAGTGTGAATGATCAAGCCCATGATCCCACATGTGAGCCCACGGAGTCCTTCATCACTGGCTGTCCTTTGCCTTGTAGGGTAGTTAGCAGCTTCTGGGACCTCATTCTACCTTCTCCCCCCAAATAGTGACAACAAAAAATGTCTCCTGACACTGCGAAATGTTTCTTGGGGAAAAAAATCACTCCTGAGAACAACAAGTTTAAGAGAGCCTAAAATCCTAAACCTACCACTTACTGGCCATGAACTGAAATAAGATTATTCAGAATAATATTGTTTGTCATTTTGAAGAAAGCAATGTTGCGTCAACATTTTACCTAAAATAATATTTATTCCAGCAGATGAGTCCACTTCCTCAAGCGTGTACAACAGCAAATAAGAGGTTCCAAGACATAGGAGCAAGTTTCCCCTGTTCAGTTTCTAAGAAGTATAGACTTTCCAAAGCTGAAGTAAGTCGTGCCAGCCTTATGAAGAACTCATATCCCCTGTGTTTTCACACTGCTCAAAGAACACAAGGTAAGCAGAGCCCTTAAAATGTTCCACATCACCGTCTTCCTAAGTACCATAATTTATAGTGATCAACTAAGGTTCCGTGTCCATATAGCACACAGATAGAAACTTTTCTCCAAGAGTTTTGTGATGCAAGATTTGCCTGAATAGAGAAGATTCCATGGACATGTACTTACTGACCACCTACTGTGTCCCCAGCATTATTCTAGGCCTTGGGGATATGTAGGTGAACACCATGGTCAAGATGCCTACCCTTGCAGAGTCCTACCTATTCCAGTGAGGGGTGTCCACAATAAACACAGACATATATATGAAAACAGCATATATGTCTGTATTTATTATCTGTCAGTGGGGGGCTTATGTGTTTCTATGAAACTGAAAGCTGTGCTACTGGTATTACAGATACCAGCAAGTCCACCCATGGTGGACAAGTTTCAGCTGATGTTCCAGACTAAGACTAGGGAGTGGACTCGGCAGCCTGCCTCTGAAACAATTAGCCATTGAAAACCCTATGAATAGCAGAGAAGCATGGTCGAATATAGTGCAGGAAAATGAGCCCCCCAACAAGGAAAGCACTCAAAAGACTGCTGTGAAGAGTTGCCTCCTCAAAGTAGAGCCTACCTTAATGATAGAAATGGAGTAAAGGCTCAGGAACCTCGATTTGCTGATGTGGCATGACTCAAAATGAGGAGGAACAATTGTAAATATCCATTAAAAATAGGAACATGGAATGTACATAGTATGAATCTAGGAAAATTAGAAATCATTAAAAGAGAAATGGAGCACATAAACATTGACATTCTAGGCATCAGTGAGCTAAATTAAATGGAATAGACCATTTTGAGTCAGATAATCATATGGTCTACTATGCAGGGAAAGAAAAATTGAAGAGAAATGGGGTTGCACTCATCATCAAAAAAGACATATCAAGATCTGTCCTCAAGTACAATGTTATCAGTGATAGAATAATATTCACAAGCCTACAAGAAAGGCCAGTTAATATGACTATTATTCAAATTTATACACCCACCACTAAGCCTACAAATGAAGATAGGGAAGATTCTGCAATCTGAAATATATTGAACATGCAATCAGGATACACTGATAGTTACTGGTGACTGGAACACAAAACTTGGAAACAAAGTAGGTTTAATAGTCAGAAAATATGGCCTTGGTGACAGAAATAATGCTGGAGATCACATGATAGGATTTTGTCAGATCAATGACCTTTTCATTGGAAATACATTTTGTCACCAACATAAATAGCAACTATACATATAGACTTCACCAGATGGAACATACAGGAACCAAACTGACTACATTTATGGAAAGAGATGATGGAAAAGCTCAATATCAAATATCAGAATGAGGCCAGGTGCTGATTGTGGATCAGACCATCAATGGCTCATATGTAGGTTCAAACTGAAAGTGAAGAAAACTAGAACAAGTATATGAGAGCCAAAGTATGACCTTGAGTATATCCCATCTGAGTTCAGAGACCACTTGAAGAACAGGTTCAATGCATTAGACACTAATGATAGAAGACCAGATGAGTTGTGGCATGACATCAAAGACATCATTCATGACAAAAGCTAAAGGTTATTAAAAAGACAAGAAAAAAAGAAAAGGACAAGTTACATGTCAAAATATACTGTGAAACTTGACCTTGAACATCAAGCAGCTAGAGTAAGAGGAAGATATGATGAAGTTAAGGAACTAAACAGAAGATTTCAAAGGGCATCTCGAGAAGACAAAATCAAATATTTTAATGACATGTGCAAAGAGCTGGAGACAGAAAACCAAAAGGGAAGAACATGTTCTATTTTTCTAAAGCTTAAGGAATTGAAGAAAAATTAAAACCTCAAGTGGCAATAGTGAAAGGTTTCACAGGGAAAATATTAAACGACACAGGAAACAGCAAAAGAAGATGAAAGGAATACACAGAGTCATTATACAAAAAAGAGTTGGTGGATGATCAACCATTTCAAGATGTTACATATGGTCAGAAACCAATGGTATTAAAGGACTAAGTGGAAGCTGCCTTGAAGAAATTGGCAAAACACAAGGCTTCAGGAATTCATGGAATACCAATTGAGATGTTTCAACAAACAGATGCAGCACTGGAGGTGCTCATTTGTTTATGCAAGAGATTTGGAAAACATCTACCTGGCCAACTGATGGGAAGAGATCCATATTTGTGCCTATTCCCAAGAAAGGGGATCCAACCAAATGTGGAAACTATCAAACAATATCATTAATATCACACACAAGAAAAATTTTACTAAAGATCATTTAAAATTGACTGCAGCAGTATATAGACAGTGAACTGCCAGAAAATCAAGCTGGACTCAGAAGAAGGCATGGAACTAGGGACATCCTTGCTGATGTCAGATGGATATTAATAGAAAGCAGAGAATACCAGAAAGATATCTATCTATGCTTTATCAACTATTCAAAGGAATTTGACTATGTGAATCACAAAAAAAATTATAGATAACATTGCGAAGAACGGGAATACCAGAGCACCTAATTGTACTCGTGAGGAATCTGTATATGGACCGGGAGGGAGTTGTTTGAACAGAACAAGGAAACATTTCTTGGTTTAAAGTCAAGAACGGTGAGCATCAGAGCTATATCTTTTCACCACATTCAATTTTTATGCTGAACAAATAATACAAGAAGCTGGACTTTATGAAGAAGAATGTGCTATGGGGATTGGAAGAAGAATCATTAACAACCTGCGTTATGCAGATGACACAACTCTGCTTGCTGAAAGTAAAGAGGATTTGAAACATTTACTGATGAAGATCAAAGAACACAGCTTTCTGTATGGATTGTGCCTCAACATCAACAAACAAAAATCCTTAGAACTGGTTTAGTAAGCAACTTCATGATAAATGAAGAAAAGATTGAGGTTGCCTATGATTTTGCTGTACTTGGTTTTACAATCAACCTCCACGGAAGCAGCAGTCAAGAAATCAAAAGACAAAAGACGCACTACATTGGGAAAAGCTGTTGCAAAAGACCTCTTTAAAGTATTGCAAAATAAAGACGTCACATTGAAGACAAAAGTGTGCCTGACTCATGCTATGGTGTTTTCAGTCACATCATATGGTTGTGAAAGCTGGGCATTGAATAAGAGAGACAGGAGAAGAATTGATGCTTTTGAATTATGGTGCTAGAGATGAATATTGAATATACCATGGACTGCCAAAAGAACCAACAGACCTATCCTAGAAGAAGTACAACCAGAGTGCTCCTTGGAAGCAAGAATGGCTACACTGCATCTTACATATTTTGGACATGTAGTCAGGAGGGACAAATCCCTGGAGACAGACATCATGTTTCAGAGAGTAGCAGATCAATGAAATAAAGGAAGACCCTCAACTAGATGGATTGACACAGTATCTGAAAAAATGGGCTTAAACATAAATAAGATCATGTGGCTGGCACAGAATCAGGGAGTGTTTCATTCTCTTATACATAGGGACACTATGAGTCAGATCCAACTCGACAGCACCTAACAACAATATACGAAAACAAGAGAATTCCATGGAGCAGATAAATGGAGTCATATGGAACAAAGTCTCTCAATGGAGAGGAGGGACTACCCTTAATTGACCACATGAGCTGAGCCTTGAATTCAGAGAAGGGGGCACCTTAGTAAGAAATGTAGGTTTGCACTAATGATGGTGGAAAAGCACGGGGCAGTGTAAAGCAGGGGAAGGACAAGATCTATTTTATGCTTTTGGAAGAGACCTTGACTGCTGTGGGAGGGATGGGAGCAGCACAAGAGTAAACAGAGAAGCCTGCTGTTTGACCTCTGCAGAAGTCCAAGTGGTAGGTGGACAATGGTGGCCCAGGTAGGTTGGAGAGATGGTACTGTGAAAGGAGTGGTCAGATATGGAAGAAGATTTAGATCCGTATTGGAAGCACCATAGGCCTTGCAGTGAGGGAAAGACGAGCCAGCTGTGGGGGAGTAGAGGCAGGGAATTATGCAGTGACTAATGACAGAGCCCATGATGCCAGACCCATTTTTAATTTTAAATAGGCTAACAGCCAGGAAGTAGGGCATTTTTAACTTCTTTGGGAGTCAAAGCCAAGTGGCTTCAGGAGCTCCCAGCTGGTGAAATGATGGAGCCCACAGGCCAAGCCCAGCCGGCTGCAGGCAAAAGCCTTGTGTTCTTACAAAACCCTCATTGCAGGTGATACCTGCAAAGCCACCGCTGGTGATTTCCTTTGGCTTTAGGTTTCTCGTTCAGGAAAAAATGCAAATTTCCTTCCCAAAGGCAAAACAGAAGGCAGCAATGGAGACTAAGCCCAAAGGAGCAGTGTGGCCATGAACTTCAGGGCAGTCAGAAGGAAAGGCCCCCTGGGGCAGAAGGGAATTTCTGATTGAGAAAGAACTCTGGGGCTATGGAACTGAAATCCATGAGGGCTTCACCAAGGGATGACCATTGAGCATAGCAGGTTTGCCTGGGGTGTGGGGATGGGCCAGGAGGAGGCAGCCACTTAGGACCAGACATTGCCAATGGGTGGCAGGAAGGCCAGGGTGCCATCTTCCCAGATTTCCTTGTGTGGGTGAGGCTCTCACCTCCTCCCATGGCTGTCGGTCCAGCCAAGCCTCAGACAGAGGGGTCAGTTCTCTTAGGGGATGAGCCCTGAGGGACCCTAAAGGCAGCTTTTCCTGTCTCCTCTGGGTGATCAAGTCATTCAATTAAAAAACCAAGTTTCAGAACAATTGAGTTACTGAAATAATTTCCATGGCTTTTGAAAACACAATCAAACCTAATTTCCTCATTGAATTTCTTCCTTCTTTTAAAAGTGTGCTAAATTTTCTTCTTTTAATTCACTGACTTTTAATCTCAACTTGAAGGCATTTAAATAAGCATAATTTGTTATTTCAATCTGAGTCATATTTTCCTGTACATTTTACCCTACTTTTCCAACTGTGAGATAAAGAAACCTTGGGACAAAAAGCTCAAAAACCCTAGTTTTTTATTTATATTTTCTTCTTTCTGTTCATTTGATCTTCACTGACAGCTTCTAGTAGTAGTCATTTTTTAACTTTTTATTGTAAATATTTATTGAATTCCTATTATACACCAGTTATTGTAGTAGAGGCTGGGAGACTAAAAAACTTTCTTCCTTCCCAAAGATCTGCTAGTGGCAAGAATGTACAAACAAGTCATTAAAAGGCAAGAATGAGCATTATAAGATATTTGAAAGCACTGAAAAAAATCTATGTACTAAATTTTAGTTTATGCTTCAATTTCCTAAGGAAATGAATGTTTGTAATCATGTTAACTAATATTACTTTTGCTTAAAGTCTAAGAAAATGCCAATCATACAGGTGAATTGTTTCATTTCTTATGTTAGAGTGCCTCTCAATGGAATTTTCGTATAATGGCACACTTGATTTCTCGATTTCTTATGTTGGAGTGCCATCTTCTGGAAATATTATGTAATTGCAACCTGCAATTTCTCATTTCTTGTGTTTGAGTGCCACCCTGTGGATTTTTGATGCACTTGCAGGGTACGATTTTTTTTTTTCTTATGTTATATTGCCATCGTGTGGTCATTTTATGTAATTGCATGGGCGGATTTTTTTGTTGTTGTTGTTAAGTTTCCACCTTGTGGAATTTTTGTGTAATTGCAGGACAGTTTTATTTTTAAATGTTAGAATGCTCCCTATCAAGTTTCTGTGTAATTGGAAAAAGATGCTTTTACTCTTAATCAGAGTGTGGCATCCAGTCCCGTCAGATCTCAGAAGCTAAGCAGGGTCAGGCCTGAGTAGTACTTGGATAGGAGACCGCCTGGGAATACCAGGTGTTGTAGGCTTGGAAGACGGACTTGGCAACCCACTCCTAAAAAAATCAATCTGCCATTGAAAACCCTATGAACAGCAGAGAAGCACTGGCAATAGTGTTTCACCTGTTGTACACAGAGTCACTATGAATCCGATACTGACTCGACGGCACCTAACAACAACAACAACAACAGTACCCAGTACAAATTTCATGTAATTGCACCCAGACATGTTTTCATTTTTACTCTAGTTAGAACAATGGAATTTGCCTAAAATTGTACATCAGAGATTTTTTTCCCCTACTATTCAGGCTAGAGTACAACCTTCTCAGAGTATTATTACTACAAATGATATGTTTTCCCTGTTACTCAGACTAGATGCTACCTGGTGGAATTTACCTGTGATTGCACGTCACAATGTGTCTCCTACTAAAGTTAGAATGCTCCTGGTTGGCATTAACATGTAATTGCACAATAGATGTTTTTCTGACTACAGCTGCTTCTCCATTTACAATGTGGTTACATACCAGTATACACATTGTAAGTTGAGCATATCATAACTTGAAAATGCATTTAAAACACCTAACCTACTGAACATCTAAGCTTACCAACACAGTACACTATAGAGTCCACCAGGTGGCACTCTAACATCAGAAATAAAAATCATATCTGTTCTGTAATTGAAGGAAGATTTCACCAGGGGGCAGTGTCTAACCTGAGCACAGGGAAGCCCTGACCTGCCATGGTTTTACATATGAGCTGTGGTTGTTGCCCGTGCCCACCATCATGAGAGAATATCATATTGTATATCACTAACTCAGGAAAAAAATCAAAGTTCAATATTTGGTTTCTACTGAATGCATATTGCTTTTGCACCATTGTAAGTTTTAGCCAAAAAGTCATAAGTCAAACCATGGTGGGTCAGGGACCCTCAGGTTAGAAAGTGTGCCTCCAGTGAAATATTCCTTCAATTACAGAACAGATATGACTTTTATTTCTCCTGTTAGTGTGCCACCAGGTGAGATTATCCAGTAGTTGCAGAACAAATGTTTTTCTGTTATAGTACTTACAAGAGATGGCCACCTAGTTATAGTACTTCCACCTGGTGGAATTGTCCTTTGTTGTAATTGAGTGGTCCTCAGACTTGACATCCAAATCATCTGGAGAGCTTTCTAAAATAAAGATGCAAGTCTCTACTCAGAGTTTCTTATTCAAGAGGATTTGGATGGGAGCCCAGGAATTTGCATTTCTCACAGTTCTCCTAGGTTTTGCTCATGCTGGTATATTTAACCAGAAGATGCTGTGAGAACCACTAAGTACCCCTTCCTTAAATGTTCGCTTCACATGTAACTGAGCTTTTTCCTATATGATTTCTATAATTGTTTCCTTTTGAAGAGTTGTCGAGATTTGAAGCCTTTGCTTTCTAGCGTCTTTGCAGATAACTCAGGGTATGTTCTGATTATATGTAGCAGTTGGGGAGGGGTTGTTTTTATCAGCTTTTTCAAACTGATCTAAGCCACCTTACAGGGTAGGGGTTTGTCTGTTTTTGTATCATCAAATCCTAGAATGGGCATTCACAAAATATCTGTTGGAAGAACAAATAAATTTCACCCGTCAATACGGTCAGGTTGTTTGGATAAATATGGTAATTTCCTTCAATTAAAGTAGACAAAGCTTTTTCTATCCCTCTTCATGACTTTACTATCATATTACAATAAAAGAAGTCATAGACAGAACTCAGTCAGAATCATTTATTTAGACAGGCACAAAACCTGCCACACATCCTGCTCCCATAAGCCTGGCTAGGGCCTCTTCTGTCCTTGCGGGTATGTGACAGGCTCCTGCATGAAATGCCAATACAAGGCTGACTCAGTCAGATGACAGAGTCCTCCATAAATGGCAGGCACAAGGTCACTACTCCAAAGAGGCCTGATCCCAGGCTTGTCAGATTGTTTACTCTGGTCACACAAGGGCCATTTCCCTGATGATTCTCTT